>JAVTVY010021491.1:0-85020 GCA_036873755.1 Hanleya hanleyi | reverse complement strand
GGGCGGTTGACTTTTCTCTCTACCTCGTTCCATTTTGTCGCTTCTATCAAGCCTCGCTGGATCGATATATATATTTCCACTTTCGGGATATTTTCGGAAGCGAGTTGGTAAGGGACTAATAAATGTTCGTTGATGCTATATGATCTTTTAGTGAAGTCTAGATCTTGCGCACAATCTAATCGTTTCGACAGCAGACGTTGCCACTGGTGCACTTTCACATCACAATGAGTCTGGTTATACTCAGTTCTGCCTATGGATCTCAAATCAAGAACCAGATTAAATGACGCAACACATTCCCAGCTTATCCCACGAAGTGACGACTTCCTGTGACTAAAAACAAAATGTGAAAACTCAGCACGGGTTCGAAGTATAATGTAGGATATTTTGTCTCACCCATCACTGGTGGGAATCCATATTCGTAGCCATGTAGAAACTGCTTTCAATCACGTCATTTGAAGTAGCAATGACGAATTTCTTTGTTTGTGTGAACGCCATGACGCTATTGGCATAGAATCGTGAAATGTGATTTATTATCAGAGACCCGGAAAAAACATTTTAAGTAGACGAGGCTTTCATATGGCTTTTCATGTGCATAATCATTTCAAACACTTCCAATGGGGGAACCGAGAACTATGTGAGCGTACACTCATCTTGCAACATGTGCTGTGCCACACGTCCGGTGGATCAAAGTTTAGAGCCTAGAGCTCTAAAATCCCTGCACAAATAATGCGCGAGGTCAGATAACCTCGAAGGCATCGGCCGAACTTTCGCGCATGATCACATGAAGAGATTTTACAGAATAGATGGAGCTGGTGAGACTACATTAATGAAACCAATCAGTTATGGGAAAGCTAGTCGAGAAATTGAATTGAGCACTATGTATACCGCATGCATATTTAAGTATGTGACAATCTATATCTAACTAGATTATAACATTATCGGCTGGTGAAAAATTAAGAAAAAGTGACTTAAAACATCCATTGCCAAATTATTATATATGATTATATATATATAACCTTAGATAGCTGCGAACTTTTGAGAGCATGGACTATATTGTACAGGTGTATAGTAGGCTAAATGGACCCAAATTTTGTGTAATAGTTACGTTGATTTGTAACACGTAAACTACTTATCGACAAGGATCGCAGCGACTGCGGCTGCTCTGTCTTCACAAAAGTAGATGTTATCATTATCCGACAGGTTATGTAGTTAGTTGAAGGGAATAACGATATTCGACTGATTGACAAATCTGATGCTCGAGCAGATATATTGATTTATTTAAGCCGAATCAAGACGAATTGACCATGAGCCTAATATATATCTTGAGGCTAGCTGAATATAACTAAATGGAAATAAACCCTTTTGCCGATGGAGAAGGGCAAATTTCACAACGTGTCGTTTGATATTAAATAATGCTCATTCCCGTTGAAAATCTCCCCCCCCCCCCCTCACCACCAAAACAAATACTCATTATTGATCGTGGTTATTCCTGATCTCGACCGCACCGCATCGATATTGGTTTTATTTAAAATTGAAATCAACATATAAAGGTGGTGGAAAACGATGCCGATATACTAACAATAAGGCGTATGACGCCACAGCCTATATTCTGAATGCATAACTAACAACATCACAAGAAAAAAACGTGATCTCTGCTCTGTGAGGATTTGTATCTCGGGCACGCATTTATTATAGTTGCTCATGTCGACATGTTGAATAACATGACCACACGGCCCCTAACACCGGCTTGAGCGGTATCGGGTACAAAATATCCCATTCCGTGAGGCCCGACGCCGACCAAGCACTTCACTCCCCACTATGTTAACCGCAGCCCCAAACTACACTTATAATGATTTGTACAGAGGGCAAGCCTCGGGGAAGAAACGTCCACCAACAGACTCCCATGAAATATAGAAAAAACACAGTCACACCGTTAGAAGACCAACTCTCCCACCTCGCTCCCCCACAATGACTAATGCCCTAAATCAGTGGCATATACTGTAACCGGGGGATTCTCCGTCCTCCAAGTTCGCCGATGTTCGTCCAAATCGAACAAAATGCCGTTTGCTTTGTCCGACAAAGTGATTTTTCATGCTCAAAATAGTTTGCAAGAAAACTGAATTATAGAATTTAGCAGCGACTGTAAAACGAGGTTTCAACAAAAAGATATCTAAGGACTGTGGTACTATGTCTACATTTTCACAATGATCATCCAGCATTATCACTGTTATAGTGAAAATAACAGTAAAAAATCGTATGCAAATTACCTTCTGGCATTATGATGTCATTATTATGTTCGAAGTTATAATCTCTTTTTTTTTATTAGAGAGTGGCTTATCGCTCCAATTTATCATTATTGGGAAACATTTGTGGCCCAAAGTTTACCATAATACAATTGGCCAGCTTACCCTGGCCTGTAAGGGCTAAAGTGCCAATAATTATACACAAATATTAATTTAATTTCATGTCCTATTTCGCTGTCAATCTGTAACATTAGCCTTCTTATATGATGAAAATACAGCCAATCGTACACGAATATATTATTATTTTCATCATTTTTTTTATCATTTGTTAATGTTTCATAATATAAATGTGCATCAAAACAAATGTGTACTAAGAGACAGGTCCCAGCCAAGAAAAAAACTAACATTTTTTCCTATCAAAGTTTTCTCAGTGGTTCCGTCATCCTTGACTTATGCCCTTTCAATTTAGCTGAGGGGTCATCCTGGATTTGGCCTCAAATCCAATATCGCGGCCAAATCCAAAATGGCCGCCAATACCGATAGAAGCTCACAATTTCCTGCTCGAAAATCAATTTTCTAACCACAAACTGGGTTTTTTTTCTAGTCCTACGTAGGGTATGAATAATTAGTTAATTTTGGAATTATTTGTAATTGGTGTGAAAATTGAATATGGCCGCCAAAATCCAAAATGGCGGCCAATGTCCAATGAATCACACATTTTCTTGCCCTAATATGTAGAGATGGACCATCCTTGGTCCGAATGCGTCCTGTTAGGTGTCATCGTGTAGCACTCGGGGTGTAGACCCCGATTTGAGGGATATCCATGTCATCTGTGACGTCATCGGTGACTTCATCAATACGAGTAGTAGCGAAAGCGGGCATTTTGGGGGCGCGTGGGGGTGTGTTTGGGGTAAAGATGGACCATCCTTGGTCCGAATGTGTCGCGTGGGGTGTCATGTTGTAGCTCTCGGGGTGTAGACCACGACTTGAGTTTTTTTCCATGTCATCTGTGACGTCATCAGTAGGAGTAGTATCGAAAGCGGGAGTTTTGGAGGTGCAATTTTGTGAGTGTATGCGAGCGTGTGTGTGTGTGAGTGAGTGAGTGAGTGAGTGAGTGAGTGAGGCGTGCACAACGCCCTTGAGGCGTCCCGAACGCCCGTCAACGCATGGACGCACTAACGACGGTGAGTGAGTGAATGGGATCCGACTGAACTATTGTATCGTCTGTTTTCATCATTTTGCGCATGCGCAGTCCGGCCGTAGTATGAAAAGCATGCACTTTGGGGATTCGTGGAGGTTTGTTGAGTGATTGAGGGACCATCCCTGGTCAAATGGACCGTGTGGGGTATCAGTGTGAAGCTCTCGTGCGTCAGACTGGCTTGTTTTCATTGGAATACAAGCGTCTAGTCCGTCATTCATAATTCAGCCGTCGTTCATTAAAGAATATCCGCGTCCATAATCCAAAGACCTATTCCATATCCATATAACAGTATTAGCACCAAATTCAAAAAAGACAATCATAGTATACATAAAGATAGGCTAGTTTAGTCGCGCCAATCTGCGCATGCGCAGTTGGGGTGTAATAAGTAAAGTGGTCATCTTGGATGGTGCCTGGGGGTCTGTTGAGTGATGAGGGACTATTCTTGTGTGAGGTGTCAAAGTGAAGTTTTTCTGGTGTAGATCATGACTTGAGGGGTGTCCCTGTCATCTGTGACGTCATTCTTGACGTTATCAGTGAGAGTAGTAGCCAAAGTGGGAATTTTGGGGGTGTGAAGTAAGGTGTTTGGGGTAAAGAGGGACCATGTTTGGTACAAATGGCCCGATTGGGGTCTCCTAGTGAAGCTTTCGTGGGGTAGAGTCAGACTGGCATGTTTTTTTTATTAAAAGTCGCGCCAATCTGAACATGCGCAGTTGTGGTGTAGTAAGTAAAGTGGTCATTCTGGAGGTGCGTGGGGATGTGTTTGAGCGATTGAGGGACCATTCTTGGTCCGAATGCGTCGTGCGAGATGTCAAAGCAAAGCTTTCATGGTGTGGACCACGACTTGAGGGATATGCGGGTCATTGCTGACGTCCTCAGTAGGAGTTGTAGCCAAAGTGGATATTTTTGGGGCGCGAAGAACGGTGTTTGGGGTAGAAATGGACCATCCGTGGTCCGAATGCGTCGAGTGAGGTGTCATCGTGTAGCAACACCCACCAACGACAAGCTCAATGCTTCAACGCCCTGGTGAATTAGCCCTGAAGCCCTGTGCGCCTATACGTAGCTCTACGGGTGTAGTCCGTGATAAGTACTATTATGATTGGTTAGCTCAAAAGTAGAGCAACAACAACAACATCAAAGATTACTGGTCAGTCCTTTCATTATCCCCTCCATCACACTACATCCACGCTAAGGGAACCGCTATGGGTGTGTTTACAATTCACTTATGCTATTGTCCATGTATTCAGAAGTTCATTGTTCTGATCTCAGAATGAGGGACACGAGTTGATCCCTATATGTACAGACACCACCACACATCACTATTACCACCACCACACACCAGTTCTACCACCACCACACACTACACTACGGCCAGACTGCGCATGCGCAAAATGATGAAAACCGACGATACATCAGTCCAGTGGGATCCAACTCACTCACTCGCTCGCTTACTCGCAGTCGTTAGTGCGTCCATGCGTTAAGACGGGCGTTGGGAACGCATCAAGGGCGCTGCGCACGCCTCACTCACTCACTTACTCACTCACTCACTCACGCAGTCACACACACGCGCGCATACACTCACACTCACAGTTAACTGGATGGAAAAAAAGGCCGTCATCTACTCCAAACGCACTCCATTGCACCTCCGAAACGCCCGTTTTCGCTACTACTCGTACTGATGACGTCACAGATGACATGGATATCCCTCAAATCGGGGTCTACACCCCGAGAGCTATAAGATGACACCCCACACGACACATTCGGACCAAGGATGGTCCATCTCTACATATCAGGGCAGGAAATGTGTGATTCAATGGACATTGGCCGCCATTTTGGATTTTGACGGCCATATTGAATTTCTAGACCAATTACAAATCATTCCAAAATTAAATAATTATTCATACCCTACGTAGGACTAGAAAAAAACCTAGTTTGTGGTTAGAAAATTGATTTTCGAGCAGGAAATTGTGAGCTTCTATGGGTATTGGCGGCCATCTTGGATTTTGGCTGCCACATTGGATTTGAGGTCAAATCCAGTGTGGCCACTTAGCTAAATTGAAAGGGCATAAGTTAAGGATGAAGGAACCACTGAGAAAACTTTGACAGGAACAAATGTTAGTTTTTTTCTTGGCTGGGACCTGTCTATAATGAACTACCCTTGTGGGAAAGGTGTAAGATAAAAGGACGGGTTCGAACCTGGACAATTTCTAGCCCAACCCCGCCATACTGGATGCTGACTATCCAAACATACTTACCCACAACACCAAGGCCTCGACGGCGGCCAACAAGGATTTTTAAATATGCCAGAATGCACGTGCATATTAGCGAATAAACTGGGATACTTGTGTTGTAGGACTCTTTCAACCGCAATGGCTTAGAGTATCAGCTTTGCTAATAGCGTCCTGCCCTATAAAATGAAGAGTACTCCGGATGTATGCCCTGGGGAAATTAAGCCCTCTTGGGGACAACCCTACCCTGGAGATGAGGGTCGTCCGAAGGACGCTCCTATACAGAGAACACCCTTAACACCCTTAAGAGATTTTCAGCAGGATAATACATGGCATAAGTATTTGTTCAATTCAATGACAGCCTACCGAAATGAATTCTTGTGGCTTTGCTTGCTCTATCAATCTTCTATATGTCTTCTGGCCCTTTCATCCGATTACCGCACTCCGCTTAACACGACTACACCAAAACCGGCGATAAAGCATCTTGTGTTTATCATGTTTCAGAATTGCGGATTCACCCGCCCTTATTAAGATTATAATTGCACCGACTCACCAAGACTGTTTTGAATTTAGATGTCTATATCCGAATAACCCGGTGTTTGATTTGACACACAAGTACTCTGCTGCGGCCGACTAAAAAAAAATCCCATATGTCTCTGTAAATTTCAGCGCGAATTTACATGCAACCATAAACAAGGAGGCAACGGTGAACAACGTGGCGGCACAAACTTAATAATCACATAGGAAAGCAAACCGTCCACCTTTGTGGAGAGGCTTTTCCAAGAGGAGAGTACATTTTTGCTGCAATATTTTAAAGTAAATGTTGACATACGTATAACCATATTGTAGTGAAGACATTGGATAATAGCCGAAACTGTTGTAAACCAGTAATTTTTCGTTATTGGCCTAACGCACGAAATACTCACATGTAGACTTAATATTATGTGTAGCAATTCATGTTTTGCTCTTGATCGTCACAATATTCAACTACTAAACAATTTGTAATCAATTATGAGTTGTGGGCTGTGTGTTCGTGGATATGTATAAATAGCATAAGCGAATATTTGTCTAAGCGGTTCGCGGTCTTCATATCGCATCAGTCTTGTATATCAAATTGTAAAATCGTGATGGGGGAAAAAAAAGAAAGAATGAACATATTGAGGATTCGAACACAAAACTTTCTCTAATCTGAAGTAGAACGCTGTGACCAATCGGTGAAGCAGCTGTCACAATTTCCATCTGGTGGAATCATGTGACCTATGGTGTCCAACCGTACACAGAGCATTCCAAGCGTTCTGACATCTCTACATTGTGAGACTACGACATATTTACGACCAAAACGATTTTTCAATAACATTTTAGCATCAAATCCGCCGAATATGGATATTTTGAACTCGCTTCGCTTAAAAATGTCATATTTTACTGATCAATGGAATTCTCTCTAATAATATCACCGAAACTGTCAAAAACAAACAAATGTCCATTTTCTAACACTATTTTTATTACTCTAAATTAAGAATGCGAAAATTCAGTATTGTCATCCCTATACGCTAGTAACATATCATGTAAAAACAAAGAAAATAATATTTTCAATTCCTACACCCAACACACTGAGGACTTTTTTTCGTCTTGAACGAGCACCTTCCCTTTTTGGGGGGTCCCGAGGAATAAAGCTGGATGCTCGCCAAATGGGTGATTGGCTTTCCCACTCCGTTATGCTGGGTGGCATACAAGCTCCGTATTGGCAATCAACATTATTAACCCTATCTGCCATAGGCGATTTGGGGTGTACCGCAGCCTGGAAAGGGGGGCGGGGGGCGGAAAGTGCCCCCCCCCTCTATATATATTTGCTATCGCTAAGGCTAGAGGGCTGAAACTTACCACACTATATCTTTGGGTCAAGATCCACAAGAAAATGTAAAAAAAGATGGCCGCCATGATGACGTCACTGTGACGTCATTTTCAAAATGAGCATTATTGGACGATTTTTCTTTCAAAATCTTTGATGTTTTATTTCTGAATTTTCTGCGCAAAAAGTACATGATAAATTAGTAAATAATAATATATGAAATAAAATAAGTTTTACCCACTTTTCCGTACAGAAAAGCAAAAATTTGGAAGAAATATGACGAAAACATCACTTTTCCTGGTACCCCACATGACCGCCATTTTGAATTGACCCATGATCCTCTGCTCGTTGGGTTATGTCAATAGGCTAAAAATGATCCCAATGTGATAGCCTATAAAGTCGCGGAGTTTCTGTTCTCTACTTTTTGGCGTTCCGGAGGTATCGCAGAAAGTTTGGCAGTGGGGCATTTTGCCCCCCCCCCCCTCCCCCAGGCCTGGTAGGGTTAATGGGGGAAGGGAGGGAGGGGGAACAAATCAGGTGGTGTTTTTTGGCGATACTAAGACATATGGTTTCAGCAAAACGCATAGAATCGCGTTAAATCAACATGCTGAATTTTCGCATAATTTTTTGAAGAAATATGGCCAAAACACCACTTTTCTGGCACCCCACATGGCCGCCGTTTTGAATTTGCTCATGATCCCCTGCTCGGGGGTCATACAAATAGGCTCAAAATAGACCCCAATATGATAAGCTAAAAAGTCACGCAGTTTCAGCTCTCAATGTTTTGTCGTTCCGGAGATAGGAGCAAAAAAACAACAGGGGGGGGGGCGCGGAAAGTGCCCCCCCCCCCCAAGACCAGGTATGGTTAACCGGGTCCCGACACTGTTCATTCAATCGTCGTGAGGTAAACCCTTGAGTGTGTATGAATTGATTTAAAAGAAAAAACCTAGACAAGTCATTCAAAACGCATTGTATCGCGCGTTGTTTAAATTCAAGTTTACAGAGAACAATAAGAATTCGGATTATTGTTTAACTAAAAAAGTAACTGTCTGTGCCATTTCGTCCTAAAATTCCAGGTAACCCACATTTCAACGGCAGTCACTTGAAAAGAAACTTACAAATGTACCTAAATATACTTATACTGTGTTCGTTATGACAGCAAATTTTTCTTAAAGACAAACTTAACTGGGACAAATGTCGTCGTTTTAAAGAGGCTTGATAATATATTGAAAGCATGTGAGATAAACACGTGACGAGTGCCTTTGAGTATTTGGCAACAACATCGTTCCGTCACAATCCTGTATGGAATTAAGAAGCTTACAGCCGTTTTTGGCCAAACACTCAGACACCCTATAGCAACATGACACTTTTGTCCGACAAGTCACATTCCTCCTAGTTCGTTGCACTGAGTCGCCCGACCAGGACATTGTATTAAGGATAGCACACTGATTGTCAATACGATCTTCAACTTTATTTTAAACTAAAGGTCGTGGAGGGCAAAAACACACAATATTAATTCCACGGGATTGACGTCTGGTTTATTTTCATTTCAGTTCACTGAGACTGGAAGCAGCAAGGGATGACATGAGCATAAATAAACCAATCAGATCTGTCAAGTTATCTTTAATGCAAGCTCTTATCAATCATATCTCTGTGATGGTCACCCCGATTAAACGGAAGATCATATTTTTTAAGATCGACTAGATGCGATCTTTCGAACCATTGCTGCGTAACAACAGAAATATTGAAAGAGAACTATTCACCGAGATATGACAAGTCGATCACCTTCCGACAGAATGTCATTCAACAAAAGCACAGAAGGCGTCCAACATTGTGGTCAGCGGAGATTTGTTTCTGTTTTCAACGTAACAGATTGGAAATTTCTGAAAATGCACTAGTAGTATGTAGAGAGAGAAAGAGAATTAAGGTTTAACGTCGCGTTTAGCAATATTTCATCTATATAGCGACGATCGAACAAAATTCTAAGAATTCATCATTTAGTATGTATCATGACAGTGTATTCTTGCTGAAGTACTCGATAAGAGGAACGGTTTAATAGTGAGGTGGCTTAGCGAAAAGATCGTGACACGCTGGACCAAAGCACCAAACTTGGCACATCCATCACTTGATGCATATAGAACAATATCAGAAGGGGTGCCCATTACTTTGGATCCTGTGACGCCCTTTGGCCCCCAAAAGGGCATCTAAGGGAAAATATTATCTATGAAATAATAGATATCTTACCACTAGCTTCATTATTTTCGTTATCCTTGAGGTTAGGAAGCTGAAACTTACCACACTTAATCTTTGATTTCTGTGCTACCAGAAAATGCAAAACAATTCAAGATGGCCACTATAATGATGTCACAGTGCCGTCATATTATAAAAATAAGCCATTTTATTGATGATTTTTCCGATCATTTTTTCAAACTTTTCACTTGTGCAATTTTCTTCGCCTAAATTGCTTTGTAAATTAGTAAATAATCATCTGATGTGATATAAGATATTATTGGGCACTTTTACGTAGAAAAATTAATACACTAACTTTGAAGAAAATACTCCAAAAACAAAATTTGCAAGCTGCACCGCCGTGTCGTCAAACTGTATTTACCCATCTTGCTCTTTTCCGAGAATAAAATGGCCCTAATTTGATTTGTTATGAAGACACAAAATGCTAGTTCTAAACAGTTGCGAGCACCAGAGAAAAGTTCATTGGGAAGAGGGGGGAGGGTGGAGCTGAATCCACCAATACCAATTGAACACAGGATGCTTCCTATTCAGTATCATTTTTTCTTATGGTGTACATGCACAACCGGCATATAATTAGAGTAATGCACGAGTGCTGAGCCATGCACATGTAAATGTAATGATCTTGGCACCCAGTTGAATATCTTAGATGTAGTTTTAGATCCCTCCCTCTAATTTGCCTCTGAACCTGAAATCGTCATAATCACTCTCAATCATGTCAATGGCGATAAATAGAAGTACACGTGTTATTTTAATGTTAATTTTATGGTCCTGTCCCTCAATGGGCAGTAAATGCACTTTACGATCCCTTTCCTGTGTCTATTCACTCTCTCAGATCTCATTAGCTATCCTGAAAATGTTTGACAGCCTATTGACTAAAAAAAGTTACGGGACTCTGTTTTCACCCTCGATAATCCCACAGCCTTTCTGACAAAGTCCCATGAACATTCGACCAAAGCTGTGGTCATTCAATGGCAATATATAGACCAGTGCTATATCAAGTAAATTGTATGTTGCATGTTCCCGGTCTCCATTGGGTGTCAAAAGCCCTTTTGATTTCTTTTTGGTTTTAGATTACAACACATATAAGGGAAGTGGGAAGAGGTGCCGACATACTGACTGCGTCATATGACTTCACAGAATAGTCTTCTGGTAAGCCTATTCTAAAGCACGTACCAAGAATCTAACGATTCGTGATATGTGTTGTATCTCAGGTACGCTTTTATTGCACCTGTTCATGTGGCAACATGGATGATATGACCACATGGCCCCTAGCACCGGCATAAGCGGTATTAGATACAAATCTAGAGAGCTATAATGGAAATGCTCTGACAACTCGTATACTGGTAATTGGTGAGCTGTTTCGCTGTCACTTCTGTGACCATATAGCTCTTTTAGCTATCCCGACGTAACTTCACGGCCTTCCGGAAAAAAAATCGCGGCCCCCAACAGGCGTAAAATGCCCTTATTGTATTTTTCATTTTAGGTTCACCCTCACACTCGTGGTAAACACGATGGCCACAAAGGAACACACAGAAACGCGCAGAACAAAACACTTACTAATTCAGCTATTAATCTCTCAAACTTGAAAGCTGAAAGATTGAAATTGGAGTGATAAGCAAGAGTTGGGAGAAATCGACGACGTCTGGCGACTAAAAGCAACCATAGACTCCACAGGAAAGCTTCCCTTTGCACCAAATATGCAGACCCGAGAAGACGGATTCTCGGACGTAGCCTTAGTATCTCAGCCGCGCTTTTATTGTAGTAGTTTAGGTGAAGATTATGAAGTAACCACACGGCCCTTAGCACCGGCTTAAGCGGAATTAGATACGCTAGCTCAAATAACTCATCAGATGTTAATGAATGAGCATCGAGGACATCGGATGGAGTAAACTCTTCAACATGGGGTGAAAATTATAAATACCCAGAAAAATTAACCTGGCCAGCCTACGTAAACTCGTGCTCGACATGACATAATTATGCCGTCAGATTCCAAAAACACGGGTAGAAAAAATTAACAAAATTCTACAGCTGAGTAAACACCGATTTATCGATCACACTTTAACACTTTGTGATGAGCGACATGTTGGAATGACTGTGACGTTTGTGGGCCATACTATTTTTATGTAGATGGCGCTGCGAGAACTATGCCTTTGTCATCCGGGCTCTATCCCATAAGATAAAGCATTAAACAACAACAACAACGGCAACATTAGCAGCGTTTCTTCTACTGCTATCGGGTGATGTGGCCTAATATTCTTGCCTCAGAAAGAGAGCTTGTGAAATCATATGCAAAATGTCACATGTCAAACCTGTATATCAATTCGACATTCATATATCACGATCCTCATAATCGTCTCGGAGCGTAAAGAAAGGTCCACCGATCTGTCAAAAGCCATCGACAGAATAATTTACAATTGGTCTCCATGTTATTAGCTACTCTGGCTTGGGCCCAACTACGTCACAGGAATAATGTCAGGTGATATTTAAAGGATTTTCATTGGCTAACGGCTCTCGGGCTTGTTAAAATGGCGACTTCCACGGATTATTGATCCGGGCAATAGTTCTGATGTTCAAAATGATCTCATTCATTCGGAATTACTAGAAAAGCTGATTTGTTTTGTTTTTCGAATACTAATGATATAGTTCTTTCGATATACGTATGCGTCATCTTAGGGTTTTCTATTCCTTTAAGCATTTCCATCTTTTTTTTCCATTTTACGAGATGGAAAGCTTAATTGTCAAGTTTTACATGGATAAGGGGCGATTGTTTCCTTTTACGCAGGCGATTATGTAAACCTAATTGGTTTTGGTGGTTTCAGCCACCCCACTTTCTTCTCCGAGTACTTTCCCTGGTGCTCCAAAATGAAGAAATGTTGAGAGCTGTAACTTAGCGCAGTTATAGCTTATGATATTGAAGTTATTTTGAGCCTGTAGCATAATACTCGGAGCAGAGCATCATGAGTAAATTAAAAATGGATGACATTAGGGTTTAACTGGAAAGTTCTGTTTTCCTCGTATTCCTTCAAAATTAATATGATTTGTTTTCGTAAAATTACTCAAAAGTATTTTGTTCTCAAATAAATGATCATTTACTAATTAACCAGGCAGTTTCAGTGAAGAAAATTGCGCAAATCAAAAAATAGAAAAATTGGCCACAAAATGGCTTATTTGAAAAATGATGTCAAAATGGCCGCCATCTTGGATTTTGTGACATTTGCTGGTAGCGCTTTAACCCGTGATACAGTGTGGCAAGTTTGTGCTTCCCAGCCTTAAGGATAATAAGAATAACGAAGCTGTTGGGGGTTAACTATTGTTTGAACAACAATATTGCTCCTTTGATGCCATTTTGGGGGCCAGAGGGCATCACAGAGCCCAGAACAATGAGCAACCCTTCTGATATTGTTCTGTATGTTTCAAGTGATGGGTATGCCAAGTTTGGTGCTTTGGTCCAGCGTGTTACGATCTTCCCAAAATATGACTCTAAGCCACCTCACAATGCACATTTAGAAGAAAAACACACAACATTCTGTAATCTCGTGTCGTATGAGATTGGGCCTATAGTTCCTCGTTTGAGCAGTTTTTTCCTACATGTATCTGGAGGTCACATACTTCATCATTTTCCATCACATGAATTGATAGGCTATTAAGTCATGGCTATAACACTTTTGAATTTAATGCCGCCCGAGCCGGTGGTAGGGGCCGTGTGGCCATGCCATTCAAGGTGTCAAAATGGACAGCTACAATAAAAGCGTGACTGGGGCACAAAGCATCAGAGGGATCACATTTGGTTCTTTTGATGTTTTTAGAAATATCCAACCAGTATATTTGTCTGTGATGTCATATGACTTATTGTCAGTACATCGACATCGTTTTCCACCACGCTTTTAATGTTGAGTTTGATGATCAGATATATATACTCACACATTTGTGAATATGAGAACATGGTAGAGCCAAAACCAAACTGCTTGACCCGACAAATCAGTTTAATTATATCGCAATTTTTGTCCTCCGCCACGAAGTGGTGGGAGGACTTGGAAATGCTAGCAGTCCGTCCTTCCGTCTGTCCTTCCGTCCGTCCTTCCGTCCGTCCGTCCGTCCCACATCTTGTGAACGCGATATCTTGAGAACAATTCGACCAATCGACTTCAAACTTGAGAAGGTGCTTCACATCAGTTAGACGGCCATTGGTATTGATTTTCACTGAGGTACGTAATCCAAGATGGCCGCCATCGACCATATTGGATTCTGTCCGTCCCACATCTTGTGAACGCGATATCTCAAGAACAATTCGACCAATCGACTTCAAACTTGAGAAGGTGCTTCACATCAGTTAGACGGCCATTGGTGTTGATTTTCACTGAAGTACGTAATCCAAGATGGCCGCCATCGACCATATTGGATTCTGTTCGTCCCACATCTTGTGAACGCGATATCTCAAGAAAAATTCCACCAATCAACTTCAAGCTTGGGAAGGTTCTTCACATCAGTCAGACGGCCATTGGTATTGATTTTCACTGAGGTACGTAATCCAAGATGGCTGCCATTGACCATATCGGATTCCATCCGTCCCAGATCTTGTGAACGCGATATCTCGAGAACAATTCAACCAATCGACTTCAAACTTGGGAAGGTGCTTCACATCAGTTAGACGGCCATTGGGATTGATTTTCACTGAGGTACGTAATCCAAGATGGCTGCCATTGGCCATATTGGATTCTGTCCATCCCACATCTTGTGAACGCGATATCTCGAGAACAGTTCGACCAATCGACTTCAAACTTGAGAATGTCCTTCACATCAATTAGACGGCCATTGGTATTGATTTTCACTGAGGTACATAATCCAAGATGGCTGCCATTGACGATATTGGATTCCATCCGTCTCGGACCTTGTGAACGTGATATCTCGACAACAGTTTGACCAATCAACTTCACACTCGAGACGGTGCTTCACATCAGTTAGACAGCGATTGGTATCGATTTTCATTGAGGTAGTATGTAATCCAAAATGGCTGCCATTGACCTTCTTGGATTTCACTCACCCATATTGTACCCATCTGTGTTGTGAACGCGATATGTTGATCTATTCCACTCATCGATTTATAAACCTCACCATCCACAAATCCATATACAACTACAGACTTACATTCCAGTGTTACACTACCCATTACTGCTTCCCAAACCTCCTCAAATTGTCTCAACAATTCCAGATGAACGTCTCTTTCCATATACACATATCAACTCTCCAAGTTATATTTAAGGAGATATTGGAAGCATATATGCTGTATGCTCTCAAACAGGCTACTTGGCGGAGGACCTGCTAGCTACTCAGCTTGTGAACAATATAATCTGTTAGTGTTAATAGCTTTTTCTAATTGATCGTATAATCTGATTTGGGAGACCAGAGAATGGGTCGGAAGTAGGAACAGGATCAGACAAATGCAAGTGTATGCTCATTTAATTGGTGATGACCATTTAATTGTTGACGCACATGACACTGTTACGCAAACATATACGACCTGTCCGGCCTGGGATGCGCTACGAAAAGAATCGATAACATGGAACGGTTACGGAAAGGTATTGGACAAAAAGTTATAGGCCACCGAAGACCTATATACTCCAAAACGTTGTAGGCAAAGACATCCAGATAATTTGAGATTTTCTCGGGTGAAAAGGCGTTACGGCTTCATTGTAGATCTATTTGTAAACAGTGTAAATGACGAATTCGCCGGTCTCCGAAACACCGGCAGAAGTGGAATTAGATACATTAATCGATTGATGTGATTATGTAATACTGAGTCGCACGGATCCATCACGTCTATGATGGAATATCTTGACAACATTGACAGCAAAGTCCATTTTGCATACTGAAACTGAATACGTAACCTGAATACTAGAAAAGAGAGCAGCCAAGTGATTATATATTTGTAAGACAGACACATCTCACTGATCTTGTCGCGCATCTTCAGTTACAATGACTGAAGGATAGCTGCCCCCTTAGAGGCAGTTTTTGCATCCCCGTGACAATTTGTCGTCTGTATCAATAAATATACAAGATAACCATAATAAACTATATATTTTATGAAAGCGTACATCGTAGGGATTCCAAGTACATTTGTATAACCGACGCTGCTACTGTATAGAAAATATTCCAATTTAAAAAAAATAAAATGAAAACAATAGCGTCCATTTTTCAATTGAAATTTCATAAAAACTGTTGATCTTGTTTCAACTTTGATGGTATACTTTGATAGGAGACAATATCTCATATTTGAGATAAACATTATCTCATTTTTATAAATTTTTGCCTGGTTTTGTTTTTACAGCTATTTTACTAAAATAAATTGAAAAAAACGCACTATTTTACGGTCGTTTGTCTTAAAAGTTGAATAATTAAAAAACTAATCCGAACTTACAAAAAGTGAGATAACGTTTACTAGAGCACCTTATAAGTAACAAGCACGCCAAATTTCAAAAGCGTAGCATGGATACTTTTCGAGGAATAAACGTTTAAATCTCGGATTTTGTACAAAAATGAAAGGCTAGAAATCGGGCAAAATGTACCCAGCTATGCATCTGATGAATTAATCCAAATTTTTTGCTTGAATTCTATTGTCAAATACAGTTTTAATCTAATGGGACCTACTCGAATTCCTGTTTATTCTGGATAACTATTACACTAAGTTTTTTTCATCAAGGCGGTTAAAAGCCCAATTTAAACTTAAAAAAACTTGTTGAGAATTGTTCACACAAGATCACTTCACGGCGTGTGATCGGTGTGATCATGTCTGAGTGAAGTGTCACTGTTATAATTAGAAACAAAAATACGGATGTTTGCATGGTTTTGATCAAAAGGGGGTAGATTAATGTAAATAAGTAGGACTAATAGATAATTAGCTTACCATAATACTGCGGAAATGAGTTTTGGAAAGGGAAATTTAACAGACAAAAATAATAGTAGCCAAGCCCAAGCTAAGGCAATCTGTTTAATTGTTCCAGTGCCTCGGAAACTAAATTTGTAATCCTAATATTGAAGCACTTCTATTTATAATTTTGATTTCATTTTTTCACCAAATGTTAGAGAAAATAGTGAATATTTAAATGAAGAAATAAAAAAAGAGACAAATTTTGACCCTCTAAGGGGACAGCTATCCTGAAGATCAATTTGTTTGTTTCATGTGAGTAGAAATTCGAAATACTTGGAGTTCCATTTCATGCATATTATGGTTGTGTTTGGCCATAGATATCTGATATTTATATTCAAATACAGCCAAATGGAAATAAAATGGATTAGCAGCGTAGATCCATTTTTCAGACCTTGATTACAATGGTCGCGATAAATTTACTCAGAATTTACAAAATTTTAGCAGCTACAATGTTTGTGCAGTGTATCAAGGTAGAATATACAAAATATGTCTGGGGTAGCGCATATCGATATTTACAGGGTATCCCCTAACAGATATTATGGATGTGTTGGCGTGGTGAGAATGTTATGGTTGATACAAACTCTAGCTTTTTTAAACATATGTGAAATATCGAGAAACGATAGCACGTTGCAATATCAAGCAGAACTCAAAACTTCAATTACAACACATATAAGGGAAGTGGGAAGAGGTACCGACATACTGACAGTTACATGACCTCACATTATAGTCTTCCGGTTAACCTATTCTAAAGCACATACCAAGAATCTAGCGATTCGTGATATGTGTTGTATCTCAGGTACGCTTTTATTGTACCTGTTCATGTGTTCATGTGCCCCAGCAGCCAGATCCGAGTTGTCAAAGCGAGCAGTGAGACGGATATGCGATAAATCAAATACATGATGAGGCGAGATATACGTAAAAGGCAACTAGCATAACGAACCCGGGTTACTGTTGTACCAGCAGATAGTTCTCAAATGTGTTATTTAATCCTTCAAACAAGCAGACGGTGCTCGAACCCGCCGACATATCGCTAGTATATTCCATGCCAAGAAATAATTTCCCTTTCAACATCACACCAGAGCGTCCGGTTCGTGTTAATGGTCAAAGCTTCGGTGTAAAGGTAAATGTGAACCAGAAAGCCCATACGCAACACTCCGCGCCTTCCATTTCTTCATCTAGAAATTGACATTCATGATCTGTGATAATATTGTCAGTTTATTGCCTTTTCATAATTCTGACCCTAACGATTTTATTACGCATTGCGATTTGCGGTCTCAAATCCTCGCCTGTTAGGGCTATAGAAATTTTGTCTACTGCCATTTTTCTATTTATTTGCGGATGATTGACTTTTCTCCTTACCTCGCTTATTTTTGTCACTTTCGTCGAGTCTCACAGAATCGATGTATTTCTGTCATAAATCACGTGATATTCCTGGATGCGACTAATAAATGTTCATTGGCGATATAAGATATTTTGGTATAGATCAGAGCACGAATGCCAAAGTGTAGACATTGCACGTACTCTTGTAACAGTTTGGTCAACAGAGGTGCACTATCTCTTCATAGTGTGGCCGAATAAATATTACATCTCTGTCGTTGAAGCAGGTGAGCAAGAATATCATATCTATCCACGAATATTTGAAAGCTATATAGACGGATTGAGGTACCTCTCACGCACGCGTATACAGTGGCTACGGTGGTATTGAATGTATCCTGCGGATAATTTTGACAAGAATGAAGCCACTCAGTTACGGAAAATCTGGGCGAAAAATTCAAATTAGCATTTGTGAGAAGTGTGCCTCTTTAAGAATGTTACAATTAATATGTAAATAAGTTATAGCATTTCCTTACATCGATTACACATTCTTACTACGCGAGCTAGAAGATCCCGTCACCATAGTTTGCTTCTAATGGAGGATATCAAGTAGTACGGGCAACCGCTAATTCATTATTTTAGCGTACGTGAGTCAATTCTAATCAACATTTCTGGGAATTATGAAAAATAATATATGATGTGATGTTCGTGCAGCTCAGAGTGACGCGGACCAATTTTAAGGCACTGGTTAACAACATTCATTGACGGACAATGCAATAATAATGAGAATATTCGCGGCATATGCATTTTGTAGAAGGTTATGGGAGAATACATAATATAATATATGGATTATTAAAGACGATTCTCGACTTCTGGTTTTAGATACGGTACGTTAATTTGTAACATGTTAACTACTTCTCAAATAGGATTGGAGAGAGTACGGGTGTCCTGTCGTCAAAAAGGTAATTGAGTTAGATTTTTTTTATAATTCGGCATGTGTTAATATTGTGTTCGGTGAACGGAATAACGAACTTAGTTATTCGGCTGATAGACAAATCTGATGCTCGAGCAGACATATCGATTTATTTTAGCCATACCCAGACGCGTTCACGCTTAATATGATACGCCTTGAGGCCAGTTGAAAGTAACTAGGAATAACGTTTACCATAGGAGGAGCAGAACTTTTCCAAATTCCCGTTTGATATCTTTTATGGACGAAGACAGTCCTTACATTATCGAGAATATCCCAAAGATTTTGATGTAAAATATAATCGGCCATTCAATATAACTGCTGCATCCCCGGTTCGAGGCAGCGATCAAAGGCTCTCTTTCTGCAAAAGTTCATTATGGCGCTGAGAAATGTAAATAACGCCTCAAAAGAACGCTCTTTCCCGTTCATGATCCTAAAATTGACTTTGATTATTAGTGGTAGTTATTCGATTTGTCGGTTGTATGGCAACGCTATTGGCTTTATTTTACAGAATTGTTCTGCTATCCTGCCTCTAGATCTAAACCCCTAAGGAGTATGCAGTCAATAATAGCAGAAACTCTAGTACAGGCTACCTTTACTTTCTTGGATGAGAGATTGTTTTCCACATACTGTTTGATGAGTCAAAAAAATGAGTCGTAAATTTGAGTGATATGGGCATGACGCATAGTCATAGACCGTGTCTTACTCGGAGCAATGTACCTTAGATATCATCTATTGAAGATAGAGCCTTTTAAGCGTTATGGCTGAAGGACAAATCTCATGCACGACCAGATACATTGATCTATTTCCACTAAATCTAATAGTATGTCTTTACTGAGGTGAAATGAAGCAAATAGAAATAACCGGGTTTACCTATGAACTACCAGAATTGCCCAGCTCATCGTTTGATCTCTTATGCACAGTTAATATAAAATAATTCGCTAATAAAATAGATGTCAAACGTAATTTGTCAATTAGCTCTATTGCTGCTTGCTGGCTCAAGTTAGTGATCAAAGACTTTTGTCTTCAAAAGGGTCATCGTGGATACCATTCCTCATTCACGATCCTACCGTTGGCATTGATTATCAGTATCAGTCATTTATTATTATACTTACTATCGCCGTTATATATCTTAGGTCCAGTTTGACCAAGCTTTTAAATCTGACCATGCCTTTGAATGTCTATATTCTACCACGTTATGTAGTTTTTGTCTCTTCGGGCATTCCTGTCTTATTATTTGACAATATTTACAACATTCATTGGCGGACAAAGTAATAATAATGAAATATTCGTACCAGTTATTAGTGGCATATGCATTTCCGAGAAAGTTATGGGCAAAGAAATAATTATTCTAAATTAGCTACGAGCTGTTGAGCGTATGGTCAGTAACATGTATAGATTATTAAAGACGATTCTCGGCTTCTGATATAACACACGGTACGTTAATTTATGACATGAAAACGAGTACGGGTGTCATGTCGTTAAATAAGTAATTAATTTAGGTTTTACTTAATTATTCAACCTGTGTTAATATGGGGTTCGGTGAATGGAATAACGAACTTACCTATTCGGTTGGTAGACAAATCTGATGCTCGAGAAGACATATCGATTTATTTCAGCTGTACCCAAACGAGTTTACGCTTAACATGTTACATCTTGAGGCCAGTTAAAAGTAACTAAACACGAACGTCTTTTCCAAATTGTCGTTTGGTGTTTTTTTGGACGAAGACAGTCCTTGCATGATCGGGAATATCCCTAAAGATTTTGACGTAAAATGTAATCGTCCGCTTTTAACTGTTGACCGCTTCTCTCTTGCAGGAAACAAGCCTATGTTTATGTATACTATGATTGTCTTTTTGAATTTGGTGCTAATACTGTTATGTGGAAAATGGAATAGGTCTTTGGATTATGGACGCGGATATTCTCTAATGGACGACGGCTGGATTATGAATGACGGACTAGACGCTTGTAATTCAACATTAGTGCTGCATCCCGATTCGAGGCAGCGATCAAAAGCTCTCTTTCTACAAAAATTCATTATGACGCTGAGAAATGTAAATAATACCTCAAAAGAACGCTCTTTCCTGTTCAAGATCCTAAATTGACATTGATTATTAGTCGTAGTTATTCGATTCTCGGTTGTACGACCATGCTAATTTTACAGAATTGTTCAGGAATTGCCTCTGGATCTAAACCCCTAAAGGGTATGCGGTCAACAATAGCAGAAACTCTAGTACAGGCTACCTTTACTTTCTTGGATGAGAGGTTGTTTTCCACATACTGTTTAATGAGTAAACTTAGCCTACTGCAGAGACAGAATATATTGAATACCAGGTTTAGATGCCATTTCCAGTGGGAATCAAGAGCATAAGCACTACAAGTCGGCCGAGGGAGATTTTATCTTTCTTTTCTGTACTGCAGACCACAGAGACTAGCAGTGCGATTCGCAGTGCAGATGTTAACATTCCACAGTAACCTACCTGACCGCATGCCGTAGTTCATTTAGTCCGTACACAATATTTTATATTTAGCAAACAAAGTTAAGCTATTCATAGAATCATTCAACAAACAGAACAAATGAACACATTTGTTGTGAAAAGACATCTTGCAAGACGGTGGTAGGATTTTGGATCAGAATGAAAACATTTTACGGCAAGATAACTAGGGAATGGGTCAAAAGTAGGAAAAACATCAGACAAATCCAAGCATATGCTCGTTTAATTGGTGATGCATATTACGCAAAGACATACGACCTGTCGAACTTGGATGTGCTAGGAAGAGAATCGATAACATGAAACGGTTACGAAAAAATTATTCAAAAAAAAGTTATAGGTCACCAAATCCTATATATACTCGAAACATAGTAGACAAACACATCCAAAGACAATGCCATTTTCTCTGGTGGCACGGTGTTCTGTACCTCAGCTCACGATTTCATATTGTTGATCTACATGTAGACACTGTAGATGATGTATTCGCCGGTCCCCGAAGACACCAGTTGAAGTGGAGTTTGATATATTAATCGAATGCTGTGATGATGTAATGCTGAATCGCACGATGATCCGTTGATAGAAATATACAGTTTGCGTATTAAAACTGACAGGTAATCGGGTTACTGAAAAACAGAACAGTCAAGCGATTATAAACTTGTAAAACAGACATTCCACTGATGTTATGGTATCTTCGAGAGAGAGAGAGAATTGAGGTTTAATGTCGCGATCAGCAATATTTCAGCTATATAGCGACGATCAAACAAAATTCCAAGTATTCAATTCAACAACTCAGTAAACAAAATTCTAAGTACTTAGTAATCCAACGCGTTAAAACACACAAACATTAAAACTTATGTAACAAACCGATTTCTCTCAAAATAACCCAAGATGCAATCCTCCCTCACCCAACTAAAATGATCTTACAAAGTAGTCGCTCGATAAAAAACATCTCTTACAATCTTAAAATCTATGCATTCGGTAAGAATATGTTTCATACATCTTGGGACTGGCTCTCTTTTTAGTAAATGTTCGTGAGTTCATCGTGTATGGCCGATTCTACATCGCCTGATCATGGTTTGATCGAAACGTTTCTGGCTGTTCAGATCAGTATAGCCTACAGTTTTTTTAACTCATGAAGTTTGTTATTATTCACAGCATCCCATAAAGATTGAAACCGCCTTCTCACATGATTACAGATAGAGGATCAGCCTCATCATCTAGGACTGCCTTAGCCATCCTTTCAACCTCAGTATTACATTTGATGCCAACGTGACTAGGCAACCAACAAAACACAATATCAATCTGTTGATCAAATCTACATGAGAGAGAGGGAGAGAGAATTAAGGTTTAACGTCGCATTCAGCAATATTTCAGCTATATAGCGACGATCAAACAAAATTCCAAGTATTCAATTCAACAACTCAGTAAACTAATGAGTTAAAACAGGTACAAACATTAGAATTTGTACAACAAACCAATCTCTTTCAAATAATCTAAAATACAATCCTCTTTTACTCGGCTAAAAAGATCTTCGAGCGTAGTTGCTCGATAAAAAGTGTCTCTTACAATCTTAAAATCTATGCAGTCTATGAGAATATGTTTCACCGTGAGATCGTCATGACATGGAATACACCTTGGGTACATCTATGAGAATATGTTTCACCGTGAGATCGTCATGACATGGAATACACCTTGGGACCGGTCCTGTTTTAGTAAATATTCATGGGTTAATCGTGTATGACCGATCCTACATCGTTTAATCATGGCCTGATCGAAACGTTTCTGACTGTTAAGATGCGTATAACCAACATTTTTGTTTGAATTCGTGAAGTTTGTTATTATCCATAGTATCCCATACAGATTGAAACAGCTTTCTTACATAAGCGCAGATAGATGGTCTGAAATCGCTCGATGGGATTCCAACACGATCAACTTCTTCATCTAGAGCTGCCTTAGCCAATCTATCAGCTTCAGTATTGCCTTTGATGTCAACGTGACTAGGCACCCAACAAAACACAATATATATCTGTTGATCAAAGCTAGTGTCATATAATTGTAGAATTTTCAAGATGGTGGGATGAGTTGAATTTCCACTTTTAATCGCTTTAAGGCAGGATAGAGAATCCGAGAATATGACATATTTTTTTCCTTCTAATGCATTCAATACATTCTAAATCTGATAATAGAGCTTTTGTAGTAAATATGGAACTTTACCTGGTAGACGAAAGGTTTGAGTTTTGGAGCTAAAGATAGTAGCACATGCTACTCTCTCACCATCGTTAGAACCATCTGCATAAATAGCCTGATGCGATCTGTATTCCTCTCTCAGTAGACCAAATTTGTGTGTATACAAGAGATCGATTCAATTGAATGTTCAATCTGTCTGTTCCATCCGAGTAGAAATTCGAAATGTGTGGGGCCCCATTTACAAATATATTTCATACCTTGGGTGTATTTGGTCATAGATATCTGATGTTTATCCTGAAATACAGACCAATGGAAATAAACTGAATTGGGCCCGTAGGTCCATTTTTCTGACACTGATTACAATAGGCACAATTTTCACGGGATTTACCAAATGTTGTTAGCTGGGATGTTTGTGCAGTATATTAAGGTAGAATATAAATTGTCACCGAACCCAGTATCAATTCATACGCTCATTGCTCGATTATATGGCTTGAAATAGCCATATCACGACAAACGGGTTTGAAATAATGCACACACGGGGTTGAAATATTTTGTAACCTGTTGCCCTTGACCACCGGTCAAAACGAGGCCACGGAAATTCATCTGCAACAGATCGCAAAAATGTCAACAAATTCAGCTGAACGAAGGTTTGTCGCGCTTTTATCGCGACTGTGGGCTTTTTCAGCTTTCTTCCAATGATGATTGTCTTTCATTTCGAGAATATACAAGTGATATAAGAAAGAATCCATTATTTGGTGACAAAATCGTTATCTAGGTTTGAGTCAGGGTTGATCGGGTTTTTTGACCTGCCGGTGAAATTTCACAGGCAGGTCACAACACCCGCTCAACCCTTCCTCAAACCTAGATAACTCATACTATATATCTAGGGAAGCAAATAACGATATCCTCAGGGTATCATCTAACAGGCCCTACAGACGCGTTTGCCTGGCGAGAATGCTACGGTTGATACTATTAGTTATTGAGATCTGCTTGAATAACGAATTTATTACCCATAAAGCCTTTTATCTTATAGTAAATATACTGAAAAAGGCCTATCATTTATAACCAACGGTACAACGGACAAATCCAACGGGCCATTTCGGTTACGAAACTGTCCACATTTTGCTACGGCACTGTGGCAAAGGCGCGCCACACACAATCCATTCGATCTGCTTTCGTTCGGAAATCGACTTTTATTTTTGGAACAAATCACACCTTTTGGTGAGTTATGTGTCCGAAACTTCAGTAAAAATAAAGCAGTATGACTTTATTCCATTACATTTTGACGAGTGAGCGAAAGTTATTCCATAAATATTGAGACCGACTCCTAATCTCTCTACACCCGGGCTCCGAATAAATGATGAGACCAGGTACGCTAACGAACTCCGGTTACTATTGTACCAGCAAGTATTTCCCAAATATGTTGTTTAATCCCTCAAACATGCACGCAGACGGTGCTCGAACCCGCCGACATATCGATAGCATTTTCCATGTCAAGAAATAATTTCTCTTTCAACAATACGTCAGCGTGCCAATGACCAAAGACTCTCTGTGAAGGTTAATTTGAAACAGAAAGCTCATACTCAACACTCTGCGCCTTCTGGTTCTTCATTCAGAAATTGATATTGATTATCTGTGATAAAATTGCCAGTTCTTTGTCTTTCCCAAATTCTGACCATATCGATTTGATAGCGCATTGTATAAATGCTGTCGATCCTCCAAAATGAAATTTATTTCCGATTTGGCGTCTCATATCTTCGTCTGATAGGTCTATAGGAGTTTTGTCCATACTTTCCTTTTTCGACTTCTTTGTGGATGGTTGACTTCTCTCTTCACCTCGGGTAATCTGTCGCATTCATTTAGTCTCACAGAATCAATATATTTCTGCCGTATATCACTTACGTGATATTTCCGGAAGCGACTAATAAATGTTCATTGGCGATATATGGTATTTTAGTATATATTAGAGAAAGAATGCCAAAATGTAGATATTGCACGTAATCTTATAACAGTTTGACCAAGATTGAGTGAGTTTGTGAATATGATTTAACGTCGCTTTCAACTACATGTATATTTCAATCATATCACAACGTTTGGGTCCTGTTCCTTGGTCAAGAGTGGTGCACTGAGCGAGGAATTCAAATTGGCATTATGTGTGTTATGTGTGTGCCTCTTTAAGAATGTTACAATTAATATGAAATATGATTGCACCTACATCCTGCTATAGGAGGCCCCCGTCATCATAGTTTCCTTCTACTGGAGGGTATCAAGTAGTGCGGCCAAGAGCTATTGTGATATTTTAGTGTACTTGAGTCAAAGATTAACAATCAAATATATATTCACAATACTAAAACCATATACAAATTAAGTAAGGTTTAATACAACAAATAAATGTGTGAAATATAGTCTTACTGTTCAATGCTATACCGGTGTATATTTTACAGTCCCTGTTGATGCACACAAATTGCTCTACTGTATAATGGTAATTCAACACTGCTCAGTTGTTCACAATCCCAGTAAGTGCCCAATATCTGACGGTTCAATAGCGTAAACGTTAATACACAGGAGTAAATAATCCAGCAGTCCGTAATTATAGGCAAAGGTAACACAGTATAACACCCGCAAAAAGCCAGTTCGAATTTCCTGCTGACTGACTGACAGACTGAGCGCTATTTATACTCTATGAGGCATTCAAGACCATTCTACCCAATCAAGAAGCTTCTAGAATACACAGCGTTACCGCATCATCTGACCTAGATACAATTCACAACAACCTCCTAGAAAGCTCCAAGTGGCCATAAAATAATATGTAAACAAGCTCTATATTCTAGAAACATCACAATGTCTAATAAAAGACTACAATACCATGACAGAGTCAATTCTAATCAACATTCCTGAAACTTACGAACAAAATATATGATGCAATGTTCTGTGCATCTGTGACGCGAGACCAAATTGAATAGACAACAATCATTGGGGGACAAAGTAATAATAATGAGATATTCGTTCCAGTTATTAGTGGCGTATGCATTTCCTAGAAAATTCTGAGAGAATAAATAATTATTCTTAATTAGCTGCGAGCTCTTCAGCGTATGGTCAGTAACATATATGGATTAATACAGACGATTCGCGGCTTCTGATCTAACATTCGGTACGTTAATTTATAACCTGTAAACTACTTCTCAAATAAGATTAGAACGAGTACGGGTGTCCCGTCGTCAAAAAGGTAATTAATTTAGTTTTTTTTTTATTCGACCTGTGTTAGTATGGTGTTCGGTGAACGGAATAACGAACTTAGTTATTCGTCTGGTAGACAAATCTGATGCTCGCGCAGACATATCGATTTATTTCAGCTGTACCCAAAAGAGTTTACGCTTAACATGCTACGTCTTGAGGCCAGTTAAATGTAACTAAACACGAATAACGTTTACCATCGGAGGAGCAGAACTTTTCCAAATTGTCGTTTGATGTATTTTTTATGGACGAAGACAGTCCTTGCATTATCGGAAATATCCCTAAAGATTTTGATGTAAAATACAATCGTCCATTCAACATTACTGCTGCGTCCCCGGTTCGAGTTAGCGCTCAAAGGCTCTCTTTCTACAAAAGTTCATTATGTCGCTGAGAAATGTAAATAATACCTCAAAAGAACGCACTTTCACGTTCAAGATCCTAAAATTGACACTGATTATTAGTCGTAGTTATTTGATTTCTCGGTTGTACGGCAACGCTATTGGTTTTATTTTACAGAATTGTTCAGTTATCCCGCCTCTAGATCTAACTCCCTAAGGGGTATGTAGTCAATAATAGCAGAAACTCTAGTACAGGCTACCTTTACTTTTTTGGATGAGAGGTTATTTTCCACATACTGTTTGATGGGTCAGCCTAGCAGATTACAGAGACAGAATATATTGAATCTCAATTTAGGTGCCGTTTCCAGTGGGAATCAAGAGCATAATTTAACCGAAGTACTGGTACTCGACCGAGAGAGACTTATTATTTCTTTTCTATACTGCCACCAATAGGGATTATCCATTCTCCGTCACACGCAAAACGACGAGATCTGACTTTTTTTCTGAAAATAATGTAGAAGACAATTGTTGAGTTGAAGGACGGAGAAAAAAGGCTGATTAGTTTTCGGGAATTTAGAATATCCACTTCTGCTTGCATTTCCAATTCTGTTAAATGTACATTCAGACCCCCTGTCCTATACGAATTCTTGCTGTCTCCAACTACTCACGCCGATCCCATGGCTACGTTGCTTCAGTTCACTGTGACCGCGAGGGCTATCGAACTAAAACTACCGGTCTCCATTGGGAGTTGGGTACCGGTTTTGAACTCACATCACCCTGCAGCTATTCTGACAAAGTTTCATGCCCTTGAACCAAAACTATGGATGTTCAACAACGACGTTTAGACACACACCGGTTATAGTCTCAGGTAAAATATCTGTTTTGTATTCCCGGTTCCCGTTGGACATTAACTGCCCTTTTTTTCTGGCTAAATATCATTTTCCCGCACTTCATAGCTACCTTGATGGAACTTCAGTGCCATCCACCCAAAAATAAATTCCGACCGTCAATGGGCGAAAAGATGCTATTTGTATTGCTGCTTTCTTGCAGGTTACCCTCTATTATCTCTACACTGTCTCGTCTAAGTGTTATAATTATTGTCTTTCTATCGACTGTGGCTGTACGGTGGACATAAACAGAAAAACAGATGCGATTCGTAAATTATAGTGACATGCGCATGATGCATAGTCATGGACCGTCTCTTAATTGGAGCAATGTACCCTAAATATTACAGAGCTATTTAAGTGTTATGGCTGAAGGACAAATCTCATGCACGACCAGATACATTGATCTATTTCCACTAAATCTAATAATATGACTTTACTGTGGTAAACGCAAACAAACAGAAAGAACTGGGTTTGCCTATGAACTACCAGAATTGCCCACCTCATCGTTTGATCTCTTATGCACTGTTATGGTGCTTGTCATATAAAATAATTCGCCAACAAAATAGATGTCCAAACGTATGTTGTCAATTGACTCAATTACTGCTTGCCGGCTCAAGTTCGTGATCAAGGGCTTTTTCTTCAAAAGTTCATCGTGGATACAATTCCTCGTTTACGATCCTACCATTGACATCGATTATCAGTATATCTCCGTTATTTATCTTTGTTCTAGTTTGACCAATATTTAAATCTGACCATGCCTTGGATATCTTGTATATTCTACCAGGTTTTGCTTCGGTGTCTCTTCAAGTATTCAAGACTTATTATTAAAGAATGTGCTAGAGTATGGCAGTTGACAGGCAATATCTGTCCCGCATCCTCACCCGTCTTTTGCACTGAAAGAAAACATTTACCACTCCCTGCATTGTCCCTAGAGTCAAATTTCTCTCCTATGCCGTACAATTTTGTCTGAAGGAAAGCAATTTGCAGTGCTGATGTTGACATTCGACAGTAACCCACCTGCCGTAGATGCTTTATTCCGCACATACTATTTTATATTTAGCAAACAGATGTAACCTATATATAAAAACATTCAACAAACAAAACAAGTGAACATGTTTGTTGTGGAAAGACGTCTTGCAACCCCGGGGTAGGATTTTGGACCAGAATGAAAACGTAAAACGGCAAGATATCCAGGAAATGGTTCAGAAGTAGGAAAAACATCAGAAAAATCCAGGCGTATGCTCATTTGATTGGTGATGCGCATTTAAATGGTGACGCACATGTCACTATTACGCAAAAACATACGATCTGCCGAACTTGGATGTGTTATAGGCCACCAAAGTCCTATATACTTAAAACATTGCAGGCAAAGACATTAAGGGGCAATGAGATTATCTCGGGTGGCAAGGTGTTCTCTACCTCAGCCCACGATTTCATTGTTGATCTACTGTAAATGATATATTCCCGCTTAACATGCTACGTCTTGAGGCCAGTTAAAAGTAAATAAACACGAATAACGTTTACCATCGGAGGAGAAGAACTTTTCCAAATTGTCATTTGATGTTTTTTATGGACGAAGACAGTCCCTGCATTATCGGGAATATCCCTAAAGATTTTGATGTAAAATATAATCGTCCATTCAACATTACTGCTGCGTCCCCAGTTCGAGTTAGCGCTCAAAGGCTCTCTTTCCACAAAAGTTCATTATGTCGCTGAGAAATGTAAATAATACCTCAAAAGAACGCTCTTTCCTGTTCAAGGTCCTTAAATTGACATTGATTATTAGTCGTAGTTATTCGATTTCTCGGTTGTACGGCAACGCTTTTGGTTTTATTTCACAGAATTGTTCAGTTATCCTGCCTCTGGATCTAACCCCTAAGGGGTATGCAGCCAACAATAGGAGGAACAGGCTACCTTTGCTTTCTTGGATGACAGGTTGTTTTCCACATACTGTTTGATGATTCAACTAAGCAAACTACAGAGACAGAACATATTGAATGCCAGATTTAGGTGCCTAGTGGGAATCAAGAGCATAATTGAACCGAAGTACTGCTACCCGACCGAGAGAGACTTATTAAACAAGTCAAACTTGGCAAAGCTAGATCCTATTCTCCAACAAGGACTAAGACTTTGCCTCGGAGCGTTCAGAACATCCCCTAAGGAAAGCTTATATGTCGAAGCAGATGAAATCCCTTTAGAACTTTGAAGAATTAAACTACCACTGCAATATATCACAAAATTGCGTTCAAATCACTCAAGCCTGCATATTACTGTGTTTTCAAACCTCAGTACGTTGATTTCTGTTTAAAGAACCCTCCATCATTCCACCTCTTGGAATTCGTATGAAACCACACATTGCAGCAACTGGTATTAAGCTTGATCACATTTTACCCAACAAGCTCGTGCCAACTCCACCATGGCAGTTAATCAAACCAGAAGTAGATAATACATTGACGAAATATAGAAAAGCAGACACGAGCCAGCTCGTGTATACACAATAATTTGGTCTACTAAGAGAAAAATACAGATCACATCAGGTTATTTATACAGATGGTTCTAAAGATGGTGAGAGAGTAGCATGTGCTACTATCTTTAGTTCCAAAATTAAAACCTATCGACTACCAGATAAAAGTACGATATTCACTGCAGAAGCAAAAGCTCTATTGTCGGCTTTAGAAGGTATTGGGTTCACTAAAAGGAAGGAATATGTCATATTCTCAGATTCACTGTCAAGGCTTCAAGCCATTGAAAGTGGAAATACAACTCGTCCCACCATGTTGAATATTCTACAATAGTATGACTGTAAATTTGATCAACAGATTGATATTGTGTTTTGTTGGGTACCTAGTCACGTTGACATCAAAGGTAATACTGAAGCTGATGAAATGGCTAAGGCAGCCCTAGATGATGAGGTTGATCCTGTTGGAATCACATACAGTGAGTCCAGACCATCTATCTGTGCTTATGTGAAGAAGTTGTTTCAATCTTTGAGGGATGCTATGGATAATAACAAACATCACGAGTTCAAAAAAGTTGTAGGCTATACGCATCTGAACAGCCAGAAACGTTTCGATCAGGCCATGATTAGACGATTTAGAATCGGCCATACACGATTAACTCACGAGCATTTGCTGAGAAAAAAAGCCCGTTCCAAGGCGCATTCCATGCCAAGAGGATCTCACGGTGAAACATATTCGTATCGACTGTATAGATGTTAAGATTGTAAGAGATAACTTTATCGAACAGCTACTCTGGAAAACCTTTTTAGTCGAGTAAAAGAAGATTGTATTTTGGATTATTTGAGAGAGATCGGTTTGTTGTATAAATTTTAATGTATTTACATGTTTTAATGCATTGGTTCACTGAGTTATTAACTTGAATACTTAGAATTTTGTTTGATCGTCACTATATAGCTGAAATATTGCTGAACGCGACGTTAAACCCTGATTCTCTCTCTCTCTTTCTCTTCTTTCTATCTTATACTTCCATCAATAGGGATTATCCATTCTCCGTCACACGCAAAACGACGAGATCTGACTTTTTTCTTAACATATTGTAGCAGACAATTTTTGATTTGACGGACGGAGGAAAAAGGTTGATTAGATTCCAGGAATTCAGAATATCCACTTCTGCTTGCCTTTCCAATTCTGTTAAATGTACATTCAGACCCCCTGTCTTATACGAATTTTTGCTATCTCCAATCACTCACGCCGATCCAATAGCTACGTTCTTTTAGTTACACTGTGACCGTGAGGGCTATCGAACCAAAATTGCAAGTCTACATTGGGCGTTGGATACCGGTTTTGAACCAACCTCATCCGGCAGCTATTCTGACAAAGTTTCATGCCTTTCAACCAAAACTATGGATGTTCAACAACGGCGTTTAGACACACACCGGTAGTAACAGGTAAAATGTCTGTTTTATATTCCCGGTTCCCATTGAACGTTAACTGCCCTTTTTTTCTTGCTGAATATCATTATCCCGGAATTCATAGCTGCGTTGATGGAATTTCAGGGCCATCCACCCGAAAATACATTCTGGTCGTCAATGGGCGAAAAGATGCCTTTTGTATTGTTGTTTTCCTGCAGGTTGCCCTCTATTATCCCAATACTGTCCCGACAAAGTGTTACTGTCTTTCTATCGACTCTGGCTGTACGGTGGACACAAACAGATGCGTTTCGTAAATTATAGTGAGATGCGCATGACGCATAATCATGGACCGTCTCTTACTTGGAGCAATGTACCCTAAATATTATCTATTGAAGATAGAGCCATTTAAGTGTTATGGCTGAAGGACAAATCTCATGCACGACCAGATGAATAAAAACATTTTCACTAAATCGAATAATATGGCTTTAGTGAGGTAAAAGCAAACAAACAGAACTGTGTTTGCCTATAAACTACCAAAATTGCCCAGCGTATCGTTTGATCTCTTATGCACAGCTACTGTGCTTGCCATATAAAATAATTCGCTAGTAAAACAGATGTCAAAAGTGTTAACGTATATTTGTCAATTGACTCTATTGCTGCTTGCTGGCTCAAGTAAGTGATCAAAGACTTTTTTCTTCACAAGTTCATCGTGGATACCATTCTTCGTTCAAGATCCTACCATTGGCATCGATTATCAGTATCAGTCATTTTTTTTTATATTTACTATCGCCGTTATTTATCTTTGTTCTAGTTTGACCAAGCTTTAGATCTGACCATGTCTTTGAATGTGTATATTCTATCAGGTTTAGCTTCGGTGTCTCTTCAAGTATTCTTGACTGATTATTAATGACTGGTTTAGAGCATGACAGTTGACAGGCAACATCTGTCCCGCATCCTCACCAGTCTTTTGGTCTAAAAGATAACATTTACCAATCCATGCAATGCCGCTAGAGTCAAATTTCCGGGGTAGGATTTTGGATCAGAATGAAAACATATAACGGCAAGATATCCAGGGAATGGGTGGGAAATAGAAAACGTCAGACAGATTCAAACGTATGCTCATTTGCTTGGTGATGCGCATTTAATCGGTGACGCACATGTCACTATTACGCAAAAACATACGACCTGTCGAACTTGGATGTGCTACGAAGAGAATCCATAACATGAAACGGTTACGGAAAAAGTATTCGGAAAAAAGTTACAGGCCACCTAAGAGCTATATTCTCAAAACATTGCGGGCAAAATCATTATGGGACAATGAGATTATCTCGGCTGGCAATGCGTTCTCCACCTCAGCCGACAATTTCGTTGTTGATCTACATGTAGACAGTGTAAATGATGTATTCGCCGGTCCCCGAAAACACCGACTGAAGTAGAATGAGATACATTTAATAAAATGCTGTGATGATGTAACGCTGAGCCGCATAGATACATCAAGACCATGATCGAATATCTTGACAACGTTGACAGCAAGTTACATTTTGCATATTAAAACTTACACGTAATCGGGATACTGAAACAAATGAGAAGTCAAGTGATTATAAATTTGTGAGAGCCATTCCACTGGTCTTATGGCATCTTCGATTTAACTGAATTTTCAATTTACTGGTCTCATCAGATTAGGTATTCGAAATGCTTGGGGTTCCATTTACAGCTATATTTTATACACCGGTTGAATTTGACCATATATATCGGACATTTATCCTCAAATACAGACAAATGGAGAGCAAGTGGATTAGCCCCGTATGTGAAGCTTTCTGACATTGATTACAATAGTAAATTTTCAGAGGATTTATCAACTGCTATCAGCTGGGATGTTTATGTAATGTCTGAAGGTAGAATACCGTATACAATATTTGTCTGGGAAGCACATATCGATATCCGCAGGGTATCAACTAACAGATATTATGGATGCTTTTGCGTGGTTAAAATGTTAAGGTTGATACAAACTCTAACGTTTTTAAACATATGTGAAATATCGAGAAACGATAGCACGTTGTAGTATCAAGAAGAAATCAAAACTCCAATGCCCCAGCAGCCAGATTGATCCGAGTTGTCAAAGCGAGCAGTGAGACGGATTTCCGCTAAATTTCCGCTAAATGAGGCGACGTACGCGCAAAAGGCAACTAAAATAACGAACCCCGGTTACTATTGTACCAGCAGATATTTTTCAAATATGTTGTTTAATCCCTCAAGCACGCAGACGGTGCTCGAACCGCCGACATATTGCTAGCATTTTCCACGTCAAGAAATAATTTCCCTTTCAACATTACGCCAACGTGTCCGGTTCGTGTTAATAACCAAAGACTCGCTGTAAAGGTTAATGTGAAACAGAAAGCCCATACACAACACTCTGTGCCTTCTGGTTATTGATCTAGAAATTGACATTGATTTTCTGTAATAAAGTTCTGCCAGTTATCTGTCTTTCCAAAATTATGATAATAGCGATTTTATTACCTATTGTATGAACGCTGACGACCCTCCGAACTGAAATTCATTTTCGATTTGCGGTCTCAAATCCTCCTCGGATAGGCCTATAGGAATTTTGTCCATACTTTCATGTTTCCACTTCTTTGCGGATGGTTGACTTTTCTCTTTACCTCGGTTATTTTGTCGCTTTCATCGAGTCTCACATAATCGATATATTTCTGCCATATGTCACTCACGTGATATTCCAGGAAGCGACTAATAAATGTTCATTGGCGATACATGACATTTAGTACGGTATATTTCAGAGCAAGAATGTCAACATGTAGATATTGCGCTTAATCCTATAACAGTTTGGTCAACATACGTGCACTGTCTAATCATAGCAGATCCAGTGGTGGCATTATAAATGCACTCTGTGAATAATTTTGACAAGAATGAAATCACTCAGTTACCAAAATTCTGGGCGAGAAATTCAAATTAGCACTATGTAAGAAGTGTGCCTCTTTAAAAATGTTATAATTAATATGTAACTGGAGTACAATTTTTTTCAGTAGGTGAGATATGTCGACAAGCAATTCCCCTTTCATCGATTGCACCTTCATACTACACGGGCTAGGATATCCCCGTCAACATAGTTCTACGAGAGAGTATCAAGTTGTACGCGCAACCGTTATTTCAGTATTTTAAAGAACCGGAATCAATTCCAATCAACATTTCAGAAAACCCTGAAAACATATATGATGTGATGTTCTGCTCAAGAGTGTGACACTGGTTCACAACATTCGTTGACGGACAAAGTAATAATAATGAGATATTCGTACCAGTTATTAGTGACATACGCATTTTCTAGAAGGTTATGGGAGAATACATAATATCACATATAAATTATTAAAGACCATCCTCGGCTTCTGGTCTAAAATACGGTACGTTAATTTATAACATCTTAACTAGTACTGGTGTCCTGTCGTCAAAAAGTTTATTGATTCAGTTTTTTTACTATTATTAGGTGTTAATATGGTGTGCGGTGAACGGAATAACGAACTTAGCTATTCAGCTGATAGACAAATTTGATGCTCGAGCAGACGTATCGATTTATTTCAGCCATGCCAAGACGCGTTTACGCTTAATATGATACGTCTTGAAGCCAGATAAAAGTGACTAATACAAATAACGTTTACCATCGGATCAGCAGAACTTTTCCAAATTGTCGTTTGATGCTTTTACGAACGAAGACAGTCCTTACATTATCGAGAATATCCCAAAAGATTTTGATGTAAAATATAATCGTCCATTCAACATAATGGTGCTGCATCCCCGGTTCGAGGCAGCGACCAAAGGCTCTCTTCCTACAAAAGTTCATTATGGCACCGAGAAATGTAAATAATGCCTCAAAAGAAAGCTCTTTCCCGTTCAAGTTCCTGAAATTGACTTTGATTATTAGTCGTAGTTATTCGATTTATCGGTTGTACGGCAACGCTGCTGGTTTTATTTTACATAATTGGTCAGTTATCCTGCTTCTAGATATAAACGCCTAAGGGGTATGCAGCCAATAATAACAGAAACTCTAGTACAGGCTACCTTTACCTTCTTTGAGGAGAGATTATTCTTCACATACTGTTTGATGAGTCAACTTTAGCAGACTACAGAGACAGAATATATTGGATGACAGATTCAGATGCCGTTTCCAGTGGAGTTCAAGAGCATAATTCAACCGAAGTACTACTGCTCGACCAAGGGCGCTTAATCTTTCTTTCCTATACTACCACCAATAGGGGCTATCCATTCTCTGTCATAGGCAAAACGGCGAGGTGTAACATGTTTTTATTAACACTATGTTACGGACAAGTATTGAGTTGACGGACGGAGATGACAAACTGAATGTGCGAGGTTGATTAGTTTTCAGAATGCAGAATATCTACTTCCGCTCGCATTTCCAGTTCTCTTAATGATGTCCGTTGCTGGTAAATCAAAGTAATTAACTTTTTGAATAGTGTGTGCTGTTGCATTCATAATTGTGTAATAAAGAAATTACAAGCGTCTAGTCCGTCATTCATAATCCAGCCGTCGTCCATTAGAGAATATCCGCGCCCATAATCCAAAGACCTATTCCATATTCCATATAACAGTATTAGCACCAAATTCAAAAAGACAATCATAGTATACATAAACATAGGCTTGTTTCCTGCAAGAGAGAAGCGGTCAATAGTTTTCAATGATGCCGGCAAGACATCATGATGTTCCAAAAATATCAAATCCGTATCGCTGATCAGTATTCTTAATCCATAATATTCGTTGTAAAGTCGTCATCTAAAGAATGATGTATCTCAGTCACGCTTTGATTGTGACTGTTCATATGAGTACCATGATGATCTTGAAGTACATGGGTTCACACATGGGTTCATACATGGGTTGTTTTTCAAACAAAGAAAAAATGTAGGTTGGTGTACATTTTCTAGCTGTAGGCAACATTATGTGGACTGATCCATGCTTCATTCGATAACACAGAAAACATAGGGAATAGCCCTAGTTTCGAACCAGTATATTCATGAAAAATTCATATAATTAGTATTTAACTTTTTCTTATATTATAACTGTTTATGAATAATCATGTTGTCTATCAAAATTTATCAAATTGGATGGATGTTGCTGTGCAAAATTTTCAGCTACAAGGCTTTTAAATGATATCCCCAGGTACGTTGTTTCAGATACACTGTGACCGTGAGTGCTATCGAACCAAAACTGCCGGTCTCCATTGGGCGTTGGATACCGGTTTTGAACCCACACCCCCCTTCAGTTATTCTGACAAAGTTTCATGCCTTTCATCCAAAACTATGGATGTTCAACATCGACGTTTTAACCCACACCGGTTATGATCAGCTAAATGTGTGTTTATATTCCCGGCCCCCATTGGACGTTACTGCCCTTTTTTCTTGCTCAATAGCACTTTCCCGAACTTCATAGCTACCTTGATGAAATTCAGGTACCCTCTATGACCCCAATACTGTCCCGACAAAGTGCTATTGCCTTTCTATCAACTGTGGCTGTATGGTGGAAACAAACGGACCAATGGATGCGTTTCGTAAATTATAGTGATATGCGCATGACGCATAGTCATGGACCGTGTCTTACTCGAAGCAATGTATCTTAAATATTATCTATTGAAGATAGATCCTTTTAAGTGTTATGGCTGAAGGACAAATCTCATGCACTACCAGATACATTGACCTATTTCCACTCAATCTAATAATATGTCTTTACGGAGGTGAAAGAAAACAGAAATAACTGGGTTTGCCTATGAACTACCAGAATTGCCCAGCTCATCGTTTGATCTCTTATGCACAGTTACTGTGCTTGTCATATAAAATATTTCGCTAATAAAATAGATGTCAAACGTAATTTGTCAATTGACTCTGTAGCTGCTTGCTGGCTCAAGTTTAGTGATCAAAGACTTTTTTCTTCAAAAGTTCATCATGGATACCATTCCTCATTCACGATCCTACCAATGCCATCGATTATCAGTATTAGTCATTTATTATTTTATTTACTATCGCCGCTATTTATCTTCGTTCTAGTTTGACCAGGCTTTAAATCTGACCATGTCTTTTAATGTGTATATTCTATTAGATTATATAACTTCGGTGTCTCTTCAGGCATTCCTGTCTTATTATTGCCGTCTCATATCTTCGTCTGATAGGCCTATAGGAATCTTGTTCATACTTTCCTTTTTTCTACTTCTTTGTGGATGGTTGACTTCTCTCTTCACCTCGAATAATTTGCCGCTTTCATCGAGTCGCACAAAATCGATATATTTCTGCCCTATATCACGTGATATTTCGGGGGGGAAGCGACTGATAAATGTTCATTGGCGATATATGGTATTTTAATATATATCAAAGCAATAATGCCAAAATGTAGATATTGCACTTAATCTTATATAGTTTGATCAAGACGGAGTTAGTGTGTGAATATGATTTAACGTCACTTTCAACTACATGTTTATTTCAATCATATCACGACATTTGGGTCCTACACTTTCATAGTGTACCCGAATAAATATTACGTGTTTGTCGTTGATGCAGGTAAGCACGAATATCTACCTACGAATAATTAAAAGTTATTGTAACAGAGTGATGTAGAAACACCTCGAACCCGCCCACACTCGCGTATGCAGTTACTACGGGATCCGGTGATGGCAGTACAAATGTATTCAGCGAAAAATTTGGACAATAATGAAGCCACCCAGTTACGGAAAATCTGCTCGAGAAATTCAAATTAGCATTATGTAAGAAGTGTACCTCTTCAAGAATGTTAGAATTAATACGAAACTGGTTTATATCATTTTCAGCAATTGAGATATGTCCACAAGGAATTTTTTTCCATCGATTGTACCTTCATACTGCTACAAGAGATTCCCGTCATCATAGTTTCCTTCTATCGGAGGGTATAAAGTAGTGCGGGCAAGAGCTATTGCGCTATTTTAGCCTACGTGAGTCAATTCTAATCAACGTTCTTGAAAATTATGAAAAAAATATATGATGTAATGTTGTGTGCATCTCAGTGTGACGGGGAACCAAATTTAAAATGACAACATTCATTGGGGGACAAAGTAATAATGATGAAATATTCGTGACAGTTATTAGTGGCATATGCATTTCCTAGAAATTTATGGGAGAATACATAATTATTCTTAATTAGCTGAGAGCTGTTGTGCGTATGGTCAGTATATATGGATTATTAAAGACCATTCTCGGCTTCTGATCTAACATTCGGTACGTTAATTTATAACCTGTAAACTACTTCTCAAATAGGATTAGAACGAGTACGGGTGTCCCGTCGTCAAAAAGGTAATTAATTTAGTCTTTTTTATTATTCGACCTGTGTTAATATGGTGTTCAGTGAACGGAAGAACGAACTTAGTTATTCGTCTGGTAGACAAATCTGATGCTCGAGCAGACATATCGATATATTTCAGCTGTACACAGTTGACTTTACGCTTAACATGCTACGTCTTGAGGCAAGTTAAAAGTAACTAAACACGAATAACGTTTACCAGCGGAGGAGCAGAACTTTTACAAATTGTCGTTTGATGTTTTTTTTATGGACGAAGGCAGTTCCTGCATTATCGGGAATATCCCTAAAGATTTTGATGTAAAATATAATCTTTCATTCAATATTACTGCTGCATCCCCTGTTAGAGTCAGCGATCAAAGACTCTCTCTCTACAAAGTTCATTATGGCGCTGAGAAACGTATATAATACCTCAAAAGAACGCTCTTTCCCATTCAAGGTCCTAAAATTGACATTCATTATTAATCGTTCTTATTCCATTTCTCGGTTGTACGGCAACGCTACTGGTTCTATTTTACCGAATTGTTCAGTTATCCTGCCTCTGTGTCTAAACCCCTAAGGGATATGCAACCAATAATAGCAGAAACTCTAGTACAGGCTTCTTTTTACTTTCTCGGATGAGAGGTTGTTTTCACATACTGTTTGATGAGTCAACTTAGCAGACTACAGAGACAGAATATATTGAATGCCAGATTTAGGCGCCGTTTCCAGTGGGAATCAAGAACATAGAGGGAGACTTATTCTTTCTTTCCTATACTGCCACCAATAGGGATTATCCATTCTCCGTCATATGCAACACGACGCGCTCTGACTCTTTTTTTCTGAACATACTGTAGCAGACAATTTTTGAGTTCATGGGCGGAGAAAAAAGGTTGATTAGTTTCAGGAATTCAGAATATCAACTTTTGCTTGCATTTCCAATTCTGTTAAATGTACATTCAGTACATTTCCAATAACTCACGCCGATCACAAGGCTACGTTGTTTCAGTTACACTGTGACCGTGAGGGCTATCGAACCAACACTGCCGGTCTACATTGGGCGTTGGATACCGGTTTTGAACGCACATCACCCTGCAGCTATTTTGACAAAGTTTCATGCCCTTGAACAAAAACTATGAATGTTTAACAACGTCGTTTATACACACACCGGTTATAGTAACAGGTAACATGTCTGTTTTATATTCCCGGTTCACACTGGACGTTAACTGCCCTTTTTTCTTGCTGAATATCATTTTCCCGGACTTCATAGCTACCTTGATGGAGTTTCAGGGTAGTCCACCCAAAAATAAATTCTGGCCGTCAATGGGCGAAAAGCTGCCTTTTGTGTTGTTGCTTTCTTGCAGGTTACCCTCTATTATCTCAATACTGTCCCGACAAACTGTTATTGTCGTTCTATCGACTGTGGCTGTACGGTGGACACAAACAGACAAACAGATGCGGTTCGTAAATTATAGTGAGATGCGCATGACGCATAGTCATGGACCGTCTCTTACTAGAGGCAATGTACCCTAAATATTACAGACCTATTTAAGTGTTATGGCTGAAGGACAAACCTCATGCACGACCAGATACATTGACCTATTTCCACTAAATCTAATAATATGACTTTACTGATGTAAAAGCAAACAAATAGGAAGAACTGGGTTTGCCTATGAACTACCAGAATTGCCCAGCTCATCGTTTGATCTCTTATGCACAGCTACTGTGCTTGTCATATGAAATAATTCGCTCAGAAAATAGATGTCCAAACGTAATTTGTCAATTGACTCATCATGGATACAATTAATCGTTCACGATCCTACCATTGGCATCGATTATCAGTATCAGTCATTTATTTTATATTGACTATCGCCGATATTTATCTTTGTTATAGTTTGACCAAGCTTTAAATCTGACCATGCCTTTGAATGTGTATATTCTACCAGGTTTAGCTTCGGTGTCTCTTCAAGTATTTTGAACTTATTATTAATGACTGGGCTAGAGTAGGACAGTTGACAGGCAGTATCTGTCCCGCATCCTCACCCGTCTTTTGGTCTGAAAGTAAACATTTACCAATCCCTGCATTGTTCCTAGAGTAAAATTTCTGTCCTATGCCATACAATTTTGTCTGAAGGAAAACAATTCGCAGTGCTGATGTTGACATTCGACAGTAACCCACCTGCCGTAGCTGCTTTAATCCGTACATGATATTTTATAGTTAGCAAACAAATGTAACCTATATATAAAAACATTCAACAAACAGAACAAGTAAACATGTTTGCTGTTGAAAGACGTCTTGCAATCTCGGGGTAGGATTTTGGACCAGAATGAAAACATATAACGGCAAGATATCCAGGGAATGGTTCAGAAGTAGGAAAAACATCGGACAAATCCAAGCGTGTGCTCATTTGCTTGGTGATGCCCATTTAATCGGTGACGCACATGTCACTATTACGCAAAAACATACGACCTGTCGAACTTGGATGTGCTACGAAGAGAATCGATAACATGAAACGGTTACGGAAAAAGTATTTGAGAAAAAATGTATAGGTCACCAAAGACCTACACACTCAAAATATTGCAGGCAATGGCATTAAGGGACAATGAGATTATCTCGGCTGGCATGGCGTTCTCTACCTCAGCCCACAATTTCATTGTTGATCTTCATGTAGACATTGTAAATGATGTATTCGGCGGTCCCAGGAAACATCTACTGAAGTAAGTAGAATTAGATACATTAATCAACTGCTGTGATGATGTAATGCTGAGCCGCATGGATCCCTCACGACTATGATCGAATATCTTGACAACTTTCATAGCAAGTTACATTTTGCATATTAAAACCGATACGTAATCGGGTTACTGAAAAAAATGAGAAGTCAAGTGAGTATAAATTTGTAAGACAGACATTCCACTGGTCTTATGGCATCTTCGATTTAACCGAATTTTCAATTTACTGGTCTCATCAGAGTAGGTATTCGAAATGCTTGGGGTTCCATTTACAGCTATATTTTATACACCGGTTGTATTTGGCCATACATATCGGGTATTTATCCTCAAATACAGACAAATGGAAATTAAGTGGATTAGCCCCGTAGATCAAGTTTTTTGACATTGATAGTAAATATTAAATTTTCACAGGATTTACCAAATGCTATCAGCTGGGATGTTTGTGTAGTGTCTGAAGGTAGAATACTGTATACAATTTTGTCTGGGCAAGCACATATCGCTATCCACAGGGTATCGCCTAACAGATAGTATGGCTGGGCTTGCGTGGTGAGAATGCTACGGTTGATACAAACTCTAACATTTTCAAACAAAATATCGATAGCACATGTTGTAGTATCAAGCAGAACTCAAAACTTCAATGCCCCAGCAGCCAGATTGATCAGAGTTGTTAAAGCGAGCAATGAGACGGATTTCCGTTAAATCGAATACATGATGATGCGAGTTACGCGTGAAAGGCAACTAACATAACGAACCCCGGTTACTATTGTACTAGAGATATTTCTCAAATATGTTGTTTAATCCCTCAAGCACGCAGACGATACTCGAACCCGCCGACATATCGCTAGCATTTTCCAAGTCAAGAAATAATTTCCCTTTCCACATTACACCAACATGTCCAGCTCGTGTTAATGACCAAATTACAAGCGTCTGGTCCGTCATTCATAATTCAACCGGCGTCCATTAGAGAATATCCGCGTCCATAATCCAAAACCCTATTCCATATAACAGTTTTAGCACCAAATTCAAAATGACAATCATAGTATACATAAACATAGGCTTGTTTCCTGCAAGAGAGAAGCGGTCAACAGTTTTCAATGATGCCGGCAAGACATTATGATGTTCCAAAGATATCAAATCCGTATCGCTGATCAGTATTCTTAATCCATAATATTCGTTGTAAAGTCGTCATCTAAAGAATGATGTATCTCAGTCACGCTTTGATTGTGCCGGTTCATATGAGTACCATGAGGATCTTGAAGTGCAAGGGTTCATACGGCCCCTAGCCCCGGGTTAAGCGGAATTAGACACAAGTTGCGAAACGCAACGCTATAGATCTTGCACGCTACGCTCCTATTTTGCTATCAGCATGCGATATGTATCGCCAAATTTGAGAAACTTTGAGTGGTGGCGCTTGGTGGTGTAGCCCTGTTTTATAAGTTTCTGCAGCAATGTTTTGTGACGTTGATTAAAATCATCACATTTAACACAGGATCTAGCAAATGCCACTAGGCCTGATATGTATACGCCATATGCAGGTCCCACTCGAATATTACTGTTCAGAAAGGGATAGTTTACGATGTAGAAATTGTAATCATCTCTTTTGTCTACAGTCGACGAGAGAGAAGGCCCGCTTCATTTTTATAGAGATATAGGTCTAAATATGATGTGCCTGTAGGGTTATCTGTAGTTTCCTTCAAATCCAGTGAAGGTGGATATATATCCTTCACTGCGTCATTTATATAGCGATTATCCACAGCGAGAAGATCGTCTATATGGCGTTTGGTGAATGAGAAGGAACGGGCTTTGAATGGATCGGTTTTTGAAAGCGCCTGCATATAGTCATATTCATAAGAGAACAGATATCGGTCAGCCAACAGGGGCGCACAATTAGTACCCATTGGAATACCTATATGCTGCTGATATAGACTCGTTGTGAAGGTTAATTTGAAACAGAAAGCTCATACCCAACACTCAGCGCCTTCTGGTTCTTGATCTAGAAATTGACATTGAGTATCTGTGATAAACCTGCCAGTTATTTGTCTTTCCCAAATTCTAACCCTAACGATTTTATAGCGCATTGTATAAATGCTGCCGACCCTCCAAAATGAAATTCATTTCCGATTTGCTGTCTCAAATCCTCGTCTGATAGTTCTATTGGAATTTTGTCCATACTTCCAGTTTTCTACTTCTTTGCGGATGGTTGACTTTTCTCTTTACCTTGGGTAATTTGTCGCTTTCATCTCACAGAATCGATATATTTCTGCCGTATATCACTTACGTGATATTTCCGGAAGCAACTAATAAATGTTCATTGGCGATATATGGTATTTTAGTATATATCAGAGCAAGATTGCCAAAATGTAGATATTGCACGTAATCTTATAACAGTTTGATCAAGGGTCAGTGAGTGAATATGATTTAACGTCGCTTTCAACTACATGTATATTTCAATTCTATCACGACGTTTGGGTCTTAATCCTTGGTCAAGAGAGGTGCACTGAATCTTCATAGTGTGCCCGAATAAATATTACGTTTTTGCCGTTGAAACAGGTAAGCAGGAATATCTGTCTACGAATAGTTGAAAGTTATTGAAACATAGCTGTGTATAAACACCTCCCACCCACCCACACGCACGTATACAGTGACTACGGGATCCGGTGGTGGCATTATAAATGTATCCTGCGAATAATTGTGACAAGAATGAAGCCAATCAGTTACGAAAAATCTGAGCGAAGAATTCAAATTAGCATTATGTAATAAGTGTGCCTCTTTAAGAATGTTACAATTAATATGAAACTAGTTTATATCAATTCAGCAGGTGAGATATGTCCACAAAGAAACTACCTTTTCACCGATTGTAGGGTATCAAGTAGTGCGGGCAAGAGCTATTGCGCTATTTTAGCGCACGTGGGTCAATTCTAATCAACATTCCTGACAATTATGAACAAAAAATATATGATGTAATGTTGTGTGCATCTGTGACACGGGACCAAATTTAAGACTACATTCTTTGCGGGACAAAGTAATGCTAATGAGATACTCGAGCCAGTTAGTAATGGCATATGCATTTCCTAGAAAATTATGGGAGAATACATATTAATTATTCTTAATTAGCTGCGAGCTGATGAGCGTATGGCCAGTAACATTATACGGATTATTAAAGACCATTCTCGGCTTCTGATCTAACATACGGTAAGTTAATTTATAACCTGTAAACTATTTCTCAAATAAGATTAGAACGAGTACGGGTGTCCCGTCGTCAAAAAGGTAATTAATTTAGTTTTTTTTATTATTCGACCTGTTTTAATATGGTGTTCAGTGAACGGAATAACGAACTTAGTTGTTCGTCTGGTAGTCAAATCTGATGCTCGAGCAGACATATCGATTTATTTCAGCAGTACCCAGACGAGTTTACGCTTAACATGCTACGTCTTGAGGCCAGTTAAAAGTAACTAAACACGAATAACGTTTACCATCGGAGGAGCAGAACTTTTCCAAATTGTCGTTTGATGTATGTTTTATGGACGAAGACAGTCCCTGCATTATCGGGAATATCCCTAAAGATTTTGATGTAAAATACAATCGTCCATTCAACATTACTGCTGCGTCCCCGGTTCGAGTTAGCGCTCAAAGGCTCTATTTCTACAAAAGTTCATTATGTCGCTGAGAAATGTAAATAATACCTCAAAAGAACGTTCTTTCACGTTCAAGATCCTAAAATTGACACTGATTGTTAGTCGTAGTTATTCGATTTCTCGGTTGTACGGCAATGCTATTGGTTATATTTTACAAAATTGTTCAGTTATCCCGCCTCTAGATCTAACTCCCTAAGGGGTATGTAGTCAATAATAGCGAAAACTCTAGTACAGGCTACCTTTACTTTTTTGGATGAGAGGTTATTTTCCACATACTGTTTGATGGGTCAGCCTAGCAGATTACAGAGACAGAATATATTGAATCCCAATTTAGGTGCCGTTTCCAGTGGGAATCAAGAGCATAATTTAACCGAAGTACTGGTACTCGACCGAGAGAGACTTATTATTTCTTTTCTATACTGCCACCAATAGGGATTATCCATTCTCCGTCACACGCAAAACGACGAGATCTGACTTTTTTCTGAAAATAATGTAGAAGACAATTGTTGAGTTGAAGGACGGAGAAAAAAGGTTGATTAGTCTTCGGGAATTTAGAATATCCACTTCTGCTTGCATTTCCAATGCTGTTAAATGTGCATTCAGACCGCCTATCCTATACGTATTTTTGCTGTCTCCAACTACTCGCGCCGATCCCATGGCTACGTTGCTTCAGTTCACTGTGACCGCGAGGGCTATCGAACCAAAACTGTCGGTCTACATTGGGAATTGGGTACCGGTTTTGAACTCACATCACCCTGCAGCTATTCTGACAAAGTTTCATGCCCTTGAACCAAAACTATGGCTGTTCAACAACGACGTTTGAACACACACCGGTTATAGTCTCAGGTAAAATATCTGTTTTGTATTCCCATTTCCCGTTGGACATTAACTGCCCTTTTTTCTGGCTAAATATCATTTTCCCGCACTTCATAGCTACCTTGATGGAATTTCAGTGCCATCCACTCAAAAGTAAATTCCGACCGTCAATGGGCGAAAAGATGCTATTTGTATTGCTGCTTTCTTGCAGGTTACCCTCTATTATCTCTATACTGTCTCGTCTAAGTGTTATAATTATTGTCTTTCTATCGACTGTGGCTGTACGGTGGACATAAACAGAAAAACAGATGCGATTCGTAAATTATAGTGACATGCGCATGATGCATAGTCATGGACCGTCTCTTAATTGGAGCAATGTACCCTAAATATTACAGAGCTATTTAAGTGTTATGGCTGAAGGACAAATGTCATGCACGACCAGATACATTGATCTATTTCCACTAAATCTAATAATATGACTTTACTGTGGTAAACGCAAACAAACAGAAAGAACTGGGTTTGCCTATGAACTACCAGAATTGCCCACCTCATCGTTTGATCTCTTATGCACTGTTATGGTGCTTGTCATATAAAATAATTCGCCAACAAAATAGATGTCCAAACGTATTTTGTCAATTGACTCAATTACTGCTTGCCGGCTCAAGTTCGTGATCAAGGGCTTTTTCTTCAAAAGTTCATCGTGGATACAATTCCTCGTTTACGATCCTACCATTGACATCGATTATCAGTATATCTCCGTTATTTATCTTTGTTCTAGTTTGACCAATATTTAAATCTGACCATGCCTTGGATATCTTGTATATTCTACCAGGTTTTGCTTCGGTGTCTCTTCAAGTATTCAAGACTTATTATTAAAGAATGTGCTAGAGTATGGCAGTTGACAGGCAATATCTGTCCCGCATCCTCACCCGTCTTTTGCACTGAAAGAAAACAGTTTCCACTCCCTGCATTGTCCCTAGAGTCAAATTTCTCTCCTATGCCGTACAATTTTGTCTGAAGGAAAGCAATTTGCAGTGCTGATGTTGACATTCGACAGTAACCCACCTGCCGTAGATGCTTTATTCCGCACATACTATTTTATAGTTAGCAAACAAATGTAACCTATATATAAAAACATTCAACAAACAGAACAAGTAAACATGTTTGTTGTTGAAAGACGTCTTGCAATCTCGGGGTAGGATTTTGGACCAGAATGAAAACATATAACGGCAAGATATCCAAGGTATGGTTCAGAAGTAGGAAAAACATCGGACAAATCCAAGCGTGTGCTCATTTGATTGGTGATGCGCATTTAATCGGTGACGCACATGTCACTATTACGCAAAAACATACGACCTGTCGAACTTGGATGTGCTACGAAGAGAATCGATAACATGAAACGGTTACGGAAAAAGTATTTGAGAAAAAATGTATAGGTCACCAAAGACCTACACACTCAAAACATTGCAGGCAATGGCATTAAGGGACAATGAGATTATCTCGGCTGGCATGGCGTTCTCTACCTCAGCCCACAATTTCATTGTTGATCTTCATGTAGACACTGTAAATGATGTATTCGGCGGTCCCAGGAAACATCTACTGAAGTAAGTAGAATTAGATACATTAATCAACTGCTGTGATGATGTAATGCTGAGCCGCATGGATCCCTCACGACTATGATCGAATATCTTGACAACTTTCATAGCAAGTTACATTTTGCATATTAAAACCGATACGTAATCGGGTTACTGAAAAAAATGAGAAGTCAAGTGAGTATAAATTTGTGAGACAGACATTCCACTGGTCTTATGGCATCTTCGATTTAACCGAATTTTCAATTTACTGGTCTCATCAGAGTAGGTATTCGAAATGCTTGGGGTTCCATTTACAGCTATATTTTATATACCGGTTGTATTTGGCCATACATATCGGGTATTTATCCTCAAATACAGACAAATGGAAATTAAGTGGATTAGCCCCGTAGATCAAGTTTTTTGACATTGATAGTAAATATTAAATTTTCACAGGATTTATCAAATGCTATCAGCTGGGATGTTTGTGTAGTGTCTGAAGGTAGAATACTGTATACAATTTTGTCTGGGCAAGCACATATCGATATCCACAGGGTATCGCCTAACAGATAGTATGGCTGGGCTTGCGTGGTGAGAATGCTACGGTTGATACAAACTCTAACATTTTCAAACAAAATATCGATAGCACATGTTGTAGTATCAAGCAGAACTCAAAACTTCAATGCCCCAGCAGCCAGATTGATCAGAGTTGTTAAAGCGAGCAATGAGACGGATTTCCGTTAAATCGAATACATGATGATGCGAGTTACGCGTGAAAGGCAACTAACATAACGAACCCCGGTTACTATTGTACTAGAGATATTTCTCAAATATGTTGTTTAATCCCTCAAGCACGCAGACGATACTCGAACCCGCCGACATATCGCTAGCATTTTCCAAGTCAAGAAATAATTTCCCTTTCCACATTACACCAACATGTCCAGCTCGTGTTAATGACCAAATTACAAGCGTCTGGTCCGTCATTCATAATTCAACCGGCGTCCATTAGAGAATATCCGCGTCCATAATCCAAAACCCTATTCCATATAACAGTTTTAGCACCAAATTCAAAATGACAATCATAGTATACATAAACATAGGCTTGTTTCCTGCAAGAGAGAAGCGGTCAACAGTTTTCAATGATGCCGGCAAGACATTATGATGTTCCAAAGATATCAAATCCGTATCGCTGATCAGTATTCTTAATCCATAATATTCGTTGTAAAGTCGTCATCTAAAGAATGATGTATCTCAGTCACGCTTTGATTGTGCCGGTTCATATGAGTACCATGAGGATCTTGAAGTACAAGGGTTCATACGGCCCCTAGCCCCGGGTTAAGCGGAATTAGACACAAGTTGCGAAACGCAACGCTATAGATCTTGCACGCTACGCTCGTATTTTGCTATCAGCATGCGATATGTATCGCCAAATTTGAGAAACTTTGAGTGGTGGCGCTTGGTGGTGTAGCCCTGTTTTATAAGTTTCTGCAGCAATGTCTTGTGACGTTGATTAAAATCATCACATTTAACACAGGATCTAGCAAATGCCACTAGGCCTGATATGTATACGCCATATGCAGGTCCCACTCGAATATTACTGTTCAGAAAGGGATAGTTTACGATGTAGAAATTGTAATCATCTCTTTTGTCTACAGTCGACGAGAGAGAAGGCCCGCTTCATTTTTATAGAGATATAGGTCTAAATATGATGTGCCTGTAGGGTTATCTGTAGTTTCCTTCAAATCCAGTGAAGGTGGATATATATCCTTCACTGCGTCATTTATATAGCGATTATCGACAGCGAGAAGATCGTCTATATAGCGTTTGGTGAATGAGAAGGAACGGGCTTTGAATGGATCGGTTTTTGAAAGCGCCTGCATATAGTCATATTCATAAGAGAACAGATATCGGTCAGCCAACAGGGGCGCACAATTAATACCCATTGGAATACCTATATGCTGCTGATATAGACTCGTTGTAAAGGTTAATTTAAAACAGAAAGCTCATACCCAACACTCAGCGCCTTCTGATTCTTGATCTAGAAATTGACATTGATTATCTGTGATAAACCTGCCAGTTATTTGTCTTTCCCAAATTCTAACCCTAACGATTTTATAGCATTGTATAAATGCTGCCGACCCTCCAAAATGAAATTCATTTCCGATTTGCTGTCTCAAATCCTCGTCTGATAGGTCTATAGGAATTTTGGCCATACTTTCATTTTTCTACTTCTTTGCGTATGGTTGACTTTTCTCTTTACCTTGGGTAATTTGTCGCTTTCATCGAGTCTCACAGAATCGATATATTTCTGCCGTATATCACTTACGTGATATTTCCGGAAGCAACTAATAAATGTTCATTGGCGATTTATGGTATTTTAGTATATATCAGAGCAAGAATCCCAAAATGTACATATTGCACGTAATCGTATAACAGTTTGATCAAGGATCAGTGAGTGAATATGATTTAACGTCGCTTTCAACTACATGTATATTTCAATTATATCACGACGTTTGGGTCTTAATCCTTGGTCAAGAGAGGTGCACTGAATCTTCATAGTGTGCCCGAATAAATATTACGTTTTTGCCGTTGAAACAGGTAGGCAGGAATATCTATCTAGGAGTAGTTGAAAGTTATTGAAACATAGCTGTGTATAAACACCTCCCACCCACCCACACGCACGTATACAGTGACTACGGGATCCGGTGGTGGCATTACAAATGTATCCTGCGAATAATTTTGACAAGAATGAAGCCAATCAGTCACGAACAATCTGAGCGAAGAATTCAAATTAGTATTATGTAATAAGTGTGCCTCTTTAAGAATGTTACAATTAATATGAAACTAGTTTATATCATTTCAGCAGGTGGGATACACATATCACGAATTGCTAGATTCTTGGTATGTGCTTTAGAATAGGTTAACCAGAGGACTATTCTGTGAAGTCATGTGACGCAGTCAGTATGTCGGCACCTCTTCCCACTTCCCTTATATGTGTTGTAATGTCCACAGAGAAACTACCTTTTCACCGATTGCAGGGTATCAAGTAGTGCGGGCAAGAGCTATTGCGCTATTTTAGCACACGTGGGTCAATTCTAATCAACATTCCTGACAATTATGAACAAAAAATATATGATGTAATGTTGTGTGCATCTGTGACACGGGACCAAATTTAAGACTACATTCTTTGCGGGACAAAGTAATGCTAATGAGATACTCGAGCCAGTTAGTAATGGCATATGCATTTCCTAGAAAATTATGGGAGAATACATATTAATTATTCTTAATTAGCTGCGAGCTGATGAGCGTATGGCCAGTAACATTATACGGATTATTAAAGACCATTCTCGGCTTCTGATCTAACATACGGTAAGTTAATTTATAACCTGTAAACTACTTCTCAAATAAGATTAGAACGAGTACGGGTGTCCCGTCGTCAAAAAGGTAATTAATTTAGTTTTTTTTATTATTCGACCTGTTTTAATATGGTGTTCAGTGAACGGAATAACGAACTTAGTTGTTCGTCTGGTAGTCAAATCTGATGCTCGAGCAGACATATCGATTTATTTCAGCAGTACCCAGACGAGTTTACGCTTAACATGCTACGTCTTGAGGCCAGTTAAAAGTAACTAAACACGAATAACGTTTACCATCGGAGGAGCAGAACTTTTCCAAATTGTCGTTTGATGTATGTTTTATGGACGAAGACAGTCCCTGCATTATCGGGAATATCCCTAAAGATTTTGATGTAAAATACAATCGTCCATTCAACATTACTGCTGCGTCCCCGGTTCGAGTTAGCGCTCAAAGGCTCTATTTCTACAAAAGTTCATTATGTCGCTGAGAAATGTAAATAATACCTCAAAAGAACGTTCTTTCACGTTCAAGATCCTAAAATTGACACTGATTGTTAGTCGTAGTTATTCGATTTCTCGGTTGTACGGCAATGCTATTGGTTATATTTTACAAAATTGTTCAGTTATCCCGCCTCTAGATCTAACTCCCTAAGGGGTATGTAGTCAATAATAGCGAAAACTCTAGTACAGGCTACCTTTACTTTTTTGGATGAGAGGTTATTTTCCACATACTGTTTGATGGGTCAGCCTAGCAGATTACAGAGACAGAATATATTGAATCCCAATTTAGGTGCCGTTTCCAGTGGGAATCAAGAGCATAATTTAACCGAAGTACTGGTACTCGACCGAGAGAGACTTATTATTTCTTTTCTATACTGCCACCAATAGGGATTATCCGTTCTCCGTCACACGCAAAACGACGAGATCTGACTTTTTTCTGAAAATAATGTAGAAGACAATTGTTGAGTTGAAGGACGGAGAAAAAAGGTCGATTAGTCTTCGGGAATTTAGAATATCCACTTCTGCTTGCATTTCCAATGCTGTTAAATGTGCATTCAGACCCCCTGTCCTATACGTATTTTTGCTGTCTCCAACTACTCGCGCCGATCCCATGGCTACGTTGCTTCAGTTCACTGTGACCGCGAGGGCTATCGAACCAAAACTGTCGGTCTATATTGGGAATTGGGTACCGGTTTTGAACTCACATCACCCTGCAGCTATTCTGACAAAGTTTCATGCCCTTGAACCAAAACTATGGCTGTTCAACAACGACGTTTGAACACACACCGGTTATAGTCTCAGGTAAAATATCTGTTTTGTATTCCCAGTTCCCGTTGGACATTAACTGCCCTTTTTCTGGCTAAATATCATTTTCCCGCACTTCATAGCTACCTTGATGGAATTTCAGTGCCATCCACCCAAAAGTAAATTCCGACCGTCAATGGGCGAAAAGATGCTATTTGTATTGCTGCTTTCTTGCAGGTTACCCTCTATTATCTCTATACTGTCTCGTCTAAGTGTTATAATTATTGTCTTTCTATCGACTGTGGCTGTACGGTGGACATAAACAGAAAAACAGATGCGATTCGTAAATTATAGTGACATGCGCATGATGCATAGTCATGGACCGTCTCTTAATTGGAGCAATGTACCCTAAATATTACAGAGCTATTTAAGTGTTATGGCTGAAGGACAAATGTCATGCACGACCAGATACATTGATCTATTTCCACTAAATCTAATAATATGACTTTACTGTGGTAAACGCAAACAAACAGAAAGAACTGGGTTTGCCTATGAACTACCAGAATTGCCCACCTCATCGTTTGATCTCTTATGCACTGTTATGGTGCTTGTCATATAAAATAATTCGCCAACAAAATAGATGTCCAAACGTATTTTGTCAATTGACTCAATTACTGCTTGCCGGCTCAAGTTCGTGATCAAGGGCTTTTTCTTCAAAAGTTCATCGTGGATACAATTCCTCGTTTACGATCCTACCATTGACATCGATTATCAGTATATCTCCGTTATTTATCTTTGTTCTAGTTTGACCAATATTTAAATCTGACCATGCCTTGGATATCTTGTATATTCTACCAGGTTTTGCTTCGGTGTCTCTTCAAGTATTCAAGACTTATTATTAAAGAATGTGCTAGAGTATGGCAGTTGACAGGCAATATCTGTCCCGCATCCTCACCCGTCTTTTGCACTGAAAGAAAACATTTACCACTCCCTGCATTGTCCCTAGAGTCAAATTTCTCTCCTATGCCGTACAATTTTGTCTGAAGGAAAGCAATTTGCAGTGCTGATGTTGACATTCGACAGTAACCCACCTGCCGTAGATGCTTTATTCCGCACATACTATTTTATATTTAGCAAACAGATGTAACCTATATATAAAAACATTCAACAAACAAAACAAGTGAACATGTTTGTTGTGGAAAGACGTCTTGCAACCCCGGGGTAGGATTTTGGACCAGAATGAAAACGTAAAACGGCAAGATATCCAGGAAATGGTTCAGAAGTAGGAAAAACATCAGAAAAATCCAGGCGTATGCTCATTTGATTGGTGATGCGCATTTACATGGTGACGCACATGTCACTATTACGCAAAAAACATACGATCTGCCGAACTTGGATGTGTTATAGGCCACCAAAGTCCTATATATTTAAAAGATTGCAGGCAAAGACATTAAGGGGCAATGAGATTATCTCGGGTGGCAAGGTGTTCTCTACCTCAGCCCACGATTTCATTGTTGATCTACTGTAAATGATATATTCCCGCTTAACATGCTACGTCTTGAGGCCAGCTAAAAGTAAATAAACACGAATAACGTTTACCATCGGAGGAGAAGAACTTTTCCAAATTGTCATTTGATGTTTTTTATGGACGAAGACAGTCCCTGCATTATCGGGAATATCCCTAAAGATTTTGATGTAAAATATAATCGTCCATTCAACATTACTGCTGCGTCCCCAGTTCGAGTTAGCGCTCAAAGGCTCTCTTTCCACAAAAGTTCATTATGTCGCTGAGAAATGTAAATAATACCTCAAAAGAACGATCTTTCCTGTTCAAGGTCCTTAAATTGACATTGATTATTAGTCGTAGTTATTCGATTTCTCGGTTGTACGGCAACGCTTTTGGTTTTATTTCACTTCGGTGTTTCTTCAAGTATTCTGAACTTATTACTAATGACTGGGCTAGAGTAGGACAGTTGACAGGCAGTATCTGTCCCGCATCCTCATCCGTCTTTTGGTCCGAAAGAAAACATTTACGAATCCCTGCATTGTTCCTAGAGTAAAATTTCTCTCCTATGCCATACAATTTTGTCTGAAGGAAAACAATTCGCAGTGCTGATGTTGACATTCGACAGTAACCCACCTGCCGTAGCTGCTTAATCCGTACATGATATTTTATAGTTAGCAAACAAATGTAACCTATATATAAAAACATTCAACAAACAGAACAAGTAAACATGTTTGTTGTTGAAAGACGTCTTGCAATCTCGGGGTAGGATTTTGGACCAGAATGAAAACATATAACGGCAAGATATCCAGGGAATGGTTCAGAAGTAGGAAAAACATCGGACAAATCCAAGCGTTTGCTCATTTGATTGGTGATGCGCATTTAATCGGTGACGCACATGTCACTATTACGCAAAAACATACGACCTGTCGAACTTGGATGTGCTACGAAGAGAATCGATAACATGAAACGGTTACGGAAAAAGTATTCGGAATTTATACCGAATTTTCAATTTACTGGTCTCATCAGAGTAGGTATTCGAAATGCTTGGGGTTCCATTTACAGCTATATTTTATACACCGGTTGTATTTGGCCATACATATCGGGTATTTATCCTCAAATACAGACAAATGGAAATTAAGTGGATTAGCCCCGTAGATCAAGTTTTTTGACATTGATAGTAAATATTAAATTTTCACAGGATTTACCAAATGCTATAAGCTGGGATGTTTGTGTAGTGTCTGAAGGTAGAATACTGTATACAATATTTGTCTGGGCAAGCACATATCGATATCCACAGGGTATCGCCTAACAGATATTATGGCTGGGCTTGCGTGGTGAGAATGCTACGGTTGATACAATCTCTAACATTTTCAAACATACAAAAAATATCGATAGCACACGTTGTAGTATCAAGCAGAACTCAAAACTCCAATGCCCCAGCAGCCAGATTGATCAGAGTTGTTAAAGCGAGCAATGAGACGGATTTCCGTTAAATCGAATACATGATGATGCGAGTTACGCGTGAAAGGCAACTAACATAACGAACCGCGGTTACTATTGTACTAGAGATATTTCTCAAATATGTTGTTTAATCCCTCAAGCACGCAGACGATACTCGAACCCGCCGACATATCGCTAGCATTTTCCAAGTCAAGAAATAATTTCCCTTTCCACATTACACCAACGTGTCCAGCTCGTGTTAATGACCAAATTACAAGCGTCTAGTCCGTCATTCATAATTCAGCCGTCGTCCATTAGAGAATATCCGCGTCCATAATCCAAAAACCTATTCCATATAACAGTATTAGCACCAAATTCAAAAAGACAATCATAGTATACATAACCATAGGCTTGTTTCCTGCAAGAGAGAAGCGGTCAACAGTTTTCAATGATGCCGGCAAGACATTATGATGTTCCAAAGATATCAAATGCGTATCGCTGATCAGTATTCTTAATCCATAATATTCGTTGTAAAGTCGTCATCTAAAGAATGATGTATCTCAGTCACGCTTTGATTGTGCCTGTTCATATGAGTACCATGAGGATCTTGAAGTACAAGGGTTCATACGGCCGTTAGCCCGGGTTAAGCGGAATTAGACACAAATTACGAAACGTAACGCCATAAATCTTGCACGCTACGCTCGTATTTTGCCATCAGCATGCGATATGTATCGCCAAATTTGAGAAACTTTGAGTGGAGGCGCTTGGTGGTGTAGCCCTGTTTTATAAGTTCCTGCAGCAATGTTATGTGACGTTGATTAAAATCATCACATTTAACACAGGATCTAGCAATTGCCACTAGGCGTGATATGTATACGCCATATGCAGGTCCCACTGGAATATTACTGTTCAGAAAGGGATAGTTTACGATGTAGAAATTACAATCATCTCTTTTGTCATACAGTCGACGAGAGAGAACGCCCGCTTCATTTTTATAGAGATATAGGCCTAAATATGATGTGCCTGTAGGGTTATCTGTAGTTTCCCTCAAATCCAGTGAAGGTGGATATATATCCTTCACTGCGTCATTTCTATAGCGATTATCCACAGCGAGAAGCTCGTCTATATAGCGTTTGGTGAATGAGAAGGAACGGGCTTTGAATGGATCGGTTTTTGAAAGCGCCTGCATATAGTCATATTCATAAGAGAACAGATATCGGTCAGCCAACAGGGGCGCACAATTAGTACCCATTGGAATACCTATATGCTGCTGATATAGACTCGTTGTGAAGGTTAATTTGAAACAGAAAGCTCATACCCAACACTCAGCGCCTTCTGGTTCTTGATCTAGAAATTGACATTGAGTATCTGTGATAAACCTGCCAGTTATTTGTCTTTCCCAAATTCTAACCCTAACGATTTTATAGCGCATTGTATAAATGCTGCCGACCCTCCAAAATGAAATTCATTTCCGATTTGCTGTCTCAAATCCTCGTCTGATAGTTCTATTGGAATTTTGTCCATACTTCCAGTTTTCTACTTCTTTGCGGATGGTTGACTTTTCTCTTTACCTTGGGTAATTTGTCGCTTTCATCTCACAGAATCGATATATTTCTGCCGTATATCACTTACGTGATATTTCCGGAAGCAACTAATAAATGTTCATTGGCGATATATGGTATTTTAGTATATATCAGAGCAAGATTGCCAAAATGTAGATATTGCACGTAATCTTATAACAGTTTGATCAAGGGTCAGTGAGTGAATATGATTTAACGTCGCTTTCAACTACATGTATATTTCAATTCTATCACGACGTTTGGGTCTTAATCCTTGGTCAAGAGAGGTGCACTGAATCTTCACAGTGTGCCCGAATAAATATTACGTTTTTGCCGTTGAAACAGGTAAGCAGGAATATCTGTCTACGAATAGTTGAAAGTTATTGAAACATAGCTGTGTATAAACACCTCCCACCCACCCACACGCACGTATACAGTGACTACGGGATCCGGTGGTGGCATTATAAATGTATCCTGCGAATAATTGTGACAAGAATGAAGCCAATCAGTTACGAAAAATCTGAGCGAAGAATTCAAATTAGCATTATGTAATAAGTGTGCCTCTTTAAGAATGTTACAATTAATATGAAACTAGTTTATATCAATTCAGCAGGTGAGATATGTCCACAAAGAAACTACCTTTTCACCGATTGTAGGGTATCAAGTAGTGCGGGCAAGAGCTATTGCGCTATTTTAGCGCACGTGGGTCAATTCTAATCAACATTCCTGACAATTATGAACAAAAAATATATGATGTAATGTTGTGTGCATCTGTGACACGGGACCAAATTTAAGACAACATTCACTGCGGGACAAAGTAATAATAATGAGATACTCGAGCCAGTTAGTAATGGCATATGCATTTCCTAGAAAATTATGGGAGAATACATATTAATTATTCTTAATTAGCTGCGAGCTGATGAGCGTATGGTCAGTAACATATATGGATTATTAAAGACGATTCTCGGCTTCTGATCTAACATACGGCACGTTAATTTATAACCTGTAAACTACTTCTCAAATAAGATTAGAACGAGTATGGGTGTCCTGTCGTCAAAAAGGTAATTAGTTTAGTTTTTTTATTATTCGACCTGTTTTAGTATGGTGTTCAGTGAATGGAATAACGAACTTAGTTGTTCGTCTGGTAGACAAATCTGATGCTCGAGCAGACATATCGATTTATTTTAGCTGTGCCCAGACGAATTTACGCTTAACATGTTACGTTTTGAGGCCGGTTAAAAGTAAATAAACACAAATAACGTTTACCATCGGGGGAGCTGAACTTTTCCAAATTGTCGTTTGATGATTTTTTTATGGACGAAGGCAGTCCCTGCATTATCGGAAATACCCCTAAAGATTTTGATGTAAAATATAATCGTCCATTCAACATCACTGCTGCGCGTCACAGGTGCGAGGCAGTGATCAAGGACTCTCTTTCTATAAAAGTTCATTATGGCGCTGAGAAATGTAAATAATACTTCGAAAAACGCTCTTTCCTGTTCAAGATCTTAAAATTGACATTGATTATTATTCGTAGTTATTCGATTTCTCGGTTGTAAGGCAACGCTATTGGTTTTATTTTACAGAATTGTTCAGTTATCCTGCCCATGAAACTAAACCCCTAAGGAGTATGCAGCCAATAATAGCAGGAACTATAGCACAGGCTACCTTTGCTTTCTTGGATGACAGGTTGTTTTCCGCATACTATTTGATGAATAGAATATGTTGAATGCCAGATTTACATGTAGGTGCCGTTTCCAGTGGGGATCAAGAGCATAATTTAACTGAAGTACTTCTACTCGACCGAGGTAGACTTATTCTTTCTTTCCTATACTGCCACCAACAGGGATTATCCATTCTCCGTTACACGCAAAACGACGAGAGCTGATTTTTTCCTTCTTAACATCATGTAGCAGACAATATTTGAGTTGATGAACGGAGGAAAAAGGTTGATTAGTTTTCAGGAATTCAGAATATCCACTTCTGCTTGCATTTCCAATTCTGTTAAATGTACCCCCTGTCCTATTTCAATTTTTGCTTTCTTCAGTAACTCACGCCGATCCCATAGCTACGCTGTTTCAGTTGCACTGTGGCAGTGAGGGCTATCGAACCAAAACTGCAAGTCTACATTGGGCGTTGGATACCGGTTTTGAACCCACATCACCCTGCAGCTATTCTAACAAAGTTACATGTTAAAACTATGGATGTTTAACAACGACGTTTAGACACACAACTGTAGTAACAGGTAAAATGTCAGTTTTATTCTCCCAGTTACCATTGGACGTTAGCTGCCTCTTTTTTCATGCTGGATATCATTTTCCCGGACTCACAGCTACTTTGATAGAATTTCAGGGCGGTCCACCCAAAAATAAATTACGGCCGTCAATGGGCGAAGAGATGCCTTTTGTATTGTTGCTTTCTTGCAGGTTACCGTATATTATCCTAATATTGTCCCGACATAAGTGTCCCAATAAATGTTATTGTCTTTCAATCGACTGTGGCTGTACGGTGGGCACAGATACGGTTCGTAAATTATAATGAGATGCGCATGACGCATAGTCATCGACCGTCTCTTACTTGGAGCAATGCACCCTAAATATTATCTATTGAAGATAGAGCCATTTAAGTGTTATGGCTGAAGGACAAATCTTATGCACAACCAGATGCATTGATCTATTTCCACTAAATCTAATAAGATGACTTTACTGAGGTAAAAGCAAACAACCGTTTGATCTCTTATGCACAGCTACTGTGCCTGTCATATAAAATAATTCGCTAATAAAATAGATTTCGAAACGTAATTTGTCAGTTGACTCTATTGCTGCTTTCCGGTTCAAGTTAGTGATCAAACACTTTTCTTTTTCTCAAAAGGGCATCATTCCTCGTTCACGATCCTACCATTGGTATCGATTATCAGTATCAATCATTTATTATTACATTTACTATCGCTGTTATTTATTTTTGTTCCAGTTTGACCAAGCTTCAAATCTCACCATGCCTTTGAATGTGAATATTGTATGAGGTTATGTAGCTTCGGTGTCTCGATCATGCCATGACCAGGCGGTGTAGAATCGGCCATACACGATTAACTCACGAACATTTACTAAAAACTAGCCAGTCCCAATGTGTACTCCATGCCAAGAAGATCTCACAGTGAAACATATTCTTATCGACTGTATAGATTTTAAGGTTGTAAGAAATTCTTTTTTATCGAGCAACTACTTTAGCAGATCGTTTTGGTCGGGTGAGGAAGGACTGTGTCTTAGTTCCGCTTAACCCGGGGCTAGAGGCTGTATGAACCCATGTACTTCAAGATCCTCATGGTGCTTATATGAACAGTCACACTCAAAGCGCCACAGAGATACATCATTCCCTAGATGACGACGTCACAACGATTATTATGGATTAAGAATACTGATCAGCGATACGGATTTGATATTTTTGGAAGATCATGATGTCTTGCCGGCATCTGTTGAAAACTGTTGACCGCTTCTCTCTTGCAGGAAACTAGCCTACATGTATGTTTATGTATACTATGATTGTCTTTTTGAGTTTGGTGCTAATACTGTCATATGGAATAGGTCTTTGGATTATGGACGCGGATATTCTTTAATGGACGACGGCTGAATTATGAATGACGGACTAGACGCTTGTAATTAGGTTATTTGAGAGAAATCGGTTTGTTGCATAAGTTTTAATGTGTGTATGTTTTAATGTGTTGGATTACTAAGTTATTAACTTGAATACTTAGAACTTTGTTTGATCGTCGCTATATACAGTATACAGTATATATAGTTTGATATCTTCGTTATCTTCGACGACAAGATAATAAATTTGATTGCATCGACACTAAAGATAATTGCCCCCGAACTAGAATTACTGGTAGTATCCGAAACATCAAGATATATCTTATAATGTCGGGTTTGTCCATATTCGTTCTGCGAGCGCGTTACGTTGGACAAAGAGCACGTTAGTGTAATAGTCACGACAATTATCCTAGAGCGTTAGGTTGAACAAAGAGCACGTTAATAACGCATATGGCTTGTCAAAGTGAACTAACAATAATGTCGGGACACAATGCCTATTTTTATATGTTTATGTTGAGAAAAAATGTCATACCGCAGTTGCAAATAAGAAAAAAAAATTGCTAGCTATGTTATTATAGTAGCCGGATATTATCGGATATCATTCCCTTCTATGGAGAGCTTATCAGGTCTGCCATTTACACGATGACAGTTTACCTTGGTATATTTTCTCAAACCTGATCGCCTCATATCCATGTGTCTTGCGCAGGTTTATGAATGAATCATTTTGATCCTTCCTAAAATACGGTCATGACAGATAATAGGTAACCAAACCCGTGTGTTCAGATAATTTTGCAAGATCATTCCCATTTGTTTCTCATATATGAGGTTTTCAACATTTCATATTAATAGTAGCCACAGCTGTTCCTTAGTCCCCCCCCCACCACCACCAGATAGGGCTGAAGGAAGTGAATAATCTACTTATCAATGAAGGTGGACAGATGAAATATAAAGGGGGCAAAAGACAGATCGAGAAATTGTCACCATACTAGATTTGACAGCGGGGGGCATTAATTTGCTCTTTGTTAAACACAACGCACTCCGACAAACTGGCATGCAGGTTACTGTAACGTGCAGTTTATTTGACATAACGCCCTCGCAGAATGTTGTCAGGCAAATTGTTGTAGTACGCGAGTATTACTATATGGAACGAGACGTGAACAAAGCATTGAGCTTAGCCTCGCCAATGCAGCGAGTGGTCTATACCTACTTCGGATGTGCTGTGAGAAGACTTTCCGTACGTGAGCTAAACCGCTCTCCTACGGGCATACGTTTTGACATAGTAAATTACATACGTGTAATATTAAGACATATGAATACGGTACATTATTGTATAATCATACAGTCATATAGTACTATCTCAGAGTGTCACTCCGGTCGGATCATTAGAATAAAGCTACATGTATGATCATTAGAATCGTACTAAAAACTGCGCGTAACTGCGCGGAGCTTAATTTCAACTGCGCGTGGGTTATTTGATGGAGTTTTCTTTATTTGCTGACGAGCAGAATATTGATATTAATGAAACAGACAACAAAATCCGCAAAATGTAGACTATATGTCGCTTGAAACAAGAGAGAACGAAATTCAAATGCGCGGAGATTATGTTTCACTGCCCGGAGATTCGCTTCGCTGGAATGGAATCGTTAATATTAGAGCACATTATCCTACCTTATTCGTACTCCACTCAGATTCGAAACGCTCGAACTAAGTCTGATGTGTATGAATTGTATCTGTCCGAACGTAAATTGAGTATAAATTTAACTGCGCGGAAATCGAGCCCGTAAACAAATTTGGCGTAAACTTCAACTGCGCGGAAATCCATGGCAGCTTCACCCCACAGAGATTCTTCTGGATTGAACTAAGTCTGATGTGTATGAATTTCTAAAGGCTTGCGTGTATGAATTTCATCTGTCCGAACGTGAACTTGGTATAAATTTCAACTGCGCGTAAATCGAGCCCGTATAAAGTTTAACTGCGCGGAAATCCATGGCAGCTTCACCCCACGCAGATTCTTCTGGATTGAACTAAGTCTGATATGTATGAATTTCAAAAGGCTTCAACTGCGCGGAAATCGAGTCCGTATAAAGTTTAACTGCGCGGAAATCCATGGCAGCTTCACCCCACACATATTCTTCTGAATTGAACTAAGTCTGATATGTATGAATCTCAAAAGGCTTCAACTGCGCGTAAATCGAGCCCGTATAAAGTTTAACTGCGCGGAAATCCATGGCAGCTTCACCCCACACATATTCTTCTGAATTGAACTAAGTCTGATATGTATGAATCTCAAAAGGCTTCAACTGCGCGTAAATCGAGCCCGTATAAAGTTTAACTGCGCGGAAATCCATGGCAGCTTCACCCCACACATATTCTTCTGAATTGAACTAAGTCTGATATGTATGAATCTCAAAAGGCTTCAACTGCGCGTAAATCGAGCCCGTATAAAGTTTAACTGCGCGGAAATCCATGGCAGCTTCACCCCACGCAGATTCTTCTGGATTGAACTAAGTCTGATATGTATGAATTTCAAAAGGCTTCAACTGCGCGGAAATTATTTATTAATTTCATGGACGAAAAAAATAATTCTCAATATATTTTCCTGTAAGCCTTCTTTTGTCTATCCAAAATCTCTCAAAAGCTCCGAGAAGTGAATCTTGGTTTCGGCGCAGTTAAAATAGATATTAGTACACAATTTTCACTTACGGACAGTTGAAAATCTCCGGGAAGTGAAAATTGATTTCCGCGCAGTTTAAATTTATATCCAGTTCAAATTCATACATAACCTTATTTCAAGCGAACTGAATCTCCGGCAGTCAAACTTGATGTTAGACTCGTTCGAATATGTACCAACTGTGGAAATGCGAATCCCCATAACAAATCTTTCTTCGCGGAATCTCAACTGCGCGGAAAATAAGTAACTGTGCGGAAAATAAGTTTTTCTGTCCAGAGATTCGCAAGAATCGAGTAATTGACCACCCATCATTCGTTATCGTGACTTGCATGGGGTCATCATGATACAGGGGGTGTCATCAACTTTCAACAGACCAGATCTGTCGTTGAACCCCGTATAAAGAAATAATAATAGAAAAAGAACTGGCTAGCGGTGTTAATCAGGTTTCATACAAAACAAGTCAATGTGCTTTGATTAGTTGTTTCAAGATAACAGTAGATCTAACTGAGCGGAGCCTGTTCCAACTGCGCGGAAAATAAGTTTTACTCTCGCTCTTTGTCATTCGCCCCCCTCTGAACAGAGTGGACAGTTCAAATAAAAGGTAAGTGGAAGTTTGTATTACACTAAGTAGCGCATATTCGAGCATGATGATTCCAGGTGAAATGATAACGAATATGAAATTCGAATTCGGCGCAGTTCAAATTCATACGGGCTCGATTTCCGCGCAGTTGAAATTTATACCAAGGATTTCCGCGCAGTTGAACTTTACGCCAAATTTGCTTACGGGCTCGATTTCCGCGCAGTTAAACTTTATACGGGCTCGATTTCCGCGCAGTTGAAGCCTTTTGAAATTCATACATATCAGACTTAGTTCAATTCAGAAGAATATGTGTGGGGTGAAGCTGCCATGGATTTCCGCGCAGTTAAACTTTATACGGGCTCGATTTCCGCGCAGTTGAAGCCTTTTGAAATTCATACATATCAGACTTAGTTCAATCCAGAAGAATCTGCGTGGGGTGAAGCTGCCATGGATTTCCGCGCAGTTAAACTTTATACGGGCTCGATTTACGCGCAGTTGAAATTTATACCAAGTTCACGTTCGGACAGATGAAATTCATACACGCAAGCCTTTAGAAATTCATACACATCAGACTTAGTTCAATCCAGAAGAATCTCTGTGGGGTGAAGCTGCCATGGATTTACGCGCAGTTGAAGTTTACGCCAAATTTGCTTACGGGCTCGATTTCCGCGCAGTTGAAATTTATACCAAGTTCACGTTCGGACAGATGAAATTCACACACGCAAAGCCTTTTGAAATTCATACATATCAGAATTAGTTCAATGCAGAAGAATCTGTGTGGGGTGAAGCTGCCATGGATTTCCGCGCAGTTGAAGTTTACGCCAAATTTGTTTACGGGCTCGATTTCCGCGCAGTTAAATTTATACTCAATTTACGTTCGGACAGATACAATTCATACACATCAGACTTAGTTCGAGCGTTTCGAATCTGAGTGGAGTACGAATAAGGTAGGATAATGTGCTCTAATATTAACGATTCCATTCCAGCGAAGCGAATCTCCGGGCAGTGAAACATAATTTCCGCGCATTTGAATTTCGTTCTCTCTCGTTTCAAGCGACATATAGTCTACATTTTGCGGAGTTTGTTGTCTGTTTCATTAATATCAATATTCTGCTCGTCAGCAAATAAAGAAAAATCCATCAGATAATCCACGCGCAGTTGAAATTAAGCTCCGCGCAGTTACGCGCAGTTCCGCGCAGTTACGCGCAGTTTTTAGTACGACCGGAATATACAAGGCTGTTCAGTCACAGCCTTGCATAATGTAAGACGGACACAATTATAGTGCAGCAGGGTTGTTTTGAGCTAGGCCATTTTTACCACACACTTCCTCCTCACATTTTACGAGGGCCTCCAGAGCCGCCAATGTCATCCCACGTATTTTGGGAGTAAGTTCCTAAAATCTACTCGATCCCATAAATACCATGTTCGCCGGACCCAAACTCGAAACTCATACTTGTCGTCCACACGGGCATCTACAGCTGGTGCCAATGGGGCACCCGCCCAAATGCGGGCGGACTGGTCAGAATCGCCAAAATGTAGATTCCATCTCTGTAGTTCTCTCCGCACTAAAGTGCTTCATCAATAAAATATTTAGAATGAGAGTCCCTGATCGGTGGAGCCCGATACGACGCCCATTTACATTGATGTAATTCCTAGTGCTCAACATACGATAAAAGCAACGGTCAATATTTTGAAGTCTATTGAACAGAAATCTCACATGGCAGTTCCTAACTACTGTGGTCCAGTACTTGTCACCCACAGATTGTTAATCTAAACATTTGGGTACCGTCTTTATTAAGAATTTCATGTTTATATCACCATCCTCCATCAAATTCGAATTTTAATAATAATAAATTAATAAGTTTCAATAAAGATGACAGATAAATTCGATTACAGTCGAAACTGATTATAAATCCAGTCGAAATGGAGTTACTGGTAATATCCGATACATGAATATATACCTCATCATGTCGAGTTTGTCTATATAGTGGTTCAGCGAGTGTGTTATGTTGGACAAAGGGCAAGATAGTGTAATCACCACAACACTTATTCGAGAGCGTTTAGGTTGAACAAAGAGAAGATTAATAACCTAAATGATTCGAAAGAGTGAACGGCAACAATGCCGCAGAGCACAAGGACTATTTTCGTTTGTTTCGGTTGGGAAAATATGCCGTACATGAGTTGCAAATAAAGCAAAAAATATCCTAGCTAGGTTATTAGATAGGAGCCGGACATTATCGGCATATCCAGAGGTACGCAGTTATGACGAGGACTAAAGAGAGTGTTCGATGAAGCAATGCAGAATATAAAGGAATCGCCTATAAGCTAAGTTGAGAAGTTACGCAATTAGGTGAGAAAAGAAAAAAGCGTTTATTGATGGACTTACGCTGACAAAAAGGGGGAAATTGCTGACAAAGTTGCACAGTTACGGTCTCTGAAAACTGCGAACAAAATTGTGTTGAAGCCATTTTAGCACCAGAATTGAATTGAAAATAACACAAATTTGGGTTACAATCAACACCGATGTGTGTTAACTCAACTAGATTTTGTGTTGATATATGAAATTCAACACAAAAGCATGTTCATTTCTACACAAAACGTTTTGTGTTGATGCCATTTTAGCACAACATTTTTTTAAAACTAACACAATTATTTTCTCAGTGCAGGTCTATAGAATTTACGCTGTCAGAAAAAAGAGAGACCGATATAGCTGGAGTTACTAGTTACGCTGAGAAAAAGATAAATGATCTTACGAAGTTACGCATTTACCCTTGAGTGAAATGAACTGGTCCATCACTGAAGTTACACAGTTACATGTAAGCTGAGAGAAAAAAGTAAAATTCGCCGAAGTTACGGAATGACGCTCTCAAGAAAGAGATGTCTATATGGCGATTATCCACAGCGAGAAGACGGCTCTGAATCGAGTGGACATTTCCCCCATGGATATTTCCCCAGTGGGCATTTCCCTCAGTGGACATTTCCTCCAGTGGACATTTCCCCCACCCTATATTTTTAGGTTATTTTGTACTTAGTTTTTTAAATAATTTTACTCATATAAAAAGGATATGGATTTCCACATATATACACAGTATATAGCAGTATTATGCAGTCATATAGCACATTTTAAAACAATATAGTTTTAAAAATAACATAATATTCATATACATAGTATATATTTTAACATTTTAAGAAAACATCACATATTGGTAAATAAAAGATGTATTTTTAAACAACATCATTTTGTTCTATTTTTTATCTGTTTTCACTTCAGTTCAGTTTTATGTTCATCAAATGGCTTCATGACACCGACCTACGAACGGGTAATGTTACGCTATATACCATGTATACATCTTTTATATTGTTTTAAACTGTGCTATTAGATTGTATAATACTGATATATACAGTGTATATGTATAATATCTTATCACACTGTGACTCATTTATCGTAAAACATATGTGGAAATCCTTATATCCTTATCTACAGAAAAAATTGTGTTATTGCCAAATTATTTAAAAACCATGTTCAAAATAACCTATAGGGTGGGGGAAATGTCCACTGGGGAAAATGTCCACGGGGGAAATGCCCACTGGGGGGAATGTCCATGGGGGAAATGTCCACTGGCGGAAATGTCCGTACACCGACTGCTCTAAGATGTTTTTATCTTTGCTGAAGTTTGAAGGAGATTAGACTTAGAGAATAGCTCTGTGAATGTTCCAACGTATAGCTCATTGCATTGAGTTCACTTGGAACATCAACTAAATCTCATTTGCATACTGCATGTATGCCAAAATATCATATTTACATTTCAAACTCCAGTATCTCTGAAACCGCGCGGAACATCTACATAGGATAAACAGAATCTTACTGAGAATCATGAGCACTTTTTTTCTCTCTTGAAAGTGACTCCAGATCATTTGGATCATAATCAGCTACTAAACATAAACATGTTACCGTTATCGTTTTCTATTGCTCTATTAATAACAGAAAGTGACTAAAATTAGCGAAAACAGCGTGAATGTCGAACTGGATAAGAAATATATGTTAAAACGAAGCCCGACCGCCAAGTGCGGCGGCAGAAACAGAAATAGGATTCGACATATCGATAACATAAGTCCATGACATTATCCCCCGAAGACAGTTTCCCCCACAGGCCTAAGTAGCACTGTTTTGTCAGAGATTTTTTGAAAATTTAAAATTTAATTTTTTTTAAATTTGAAGATTTTAATTTTTTTAAATTTTAAATTTCTTTTAACATCTTGGAAACACTAAACTATTATATAGCTTACTATAATACTCATACATGGTCATATTTTAACGCTCGAGCCCGTGTTTGCCAAGCATGGAAAATTACACTATATAGTATATACCCTATACATAGACCAGGTTGACAACATGGCCTCGAAAATGACGCCGAGAGAAAACACCACCTTCTTTTAAATCGGTCTAGCGATCGAACCAGCGCATGAAATGTGCCAAAGTTGTATGCGATTGAACGAGGACATGCTATAGTTTATGTCGACGTGCCATTATCCCAAACAACTGTTACTAATTATCAATGTACACCCAGATGAAGTCCGATATTACGCTGAATTTTCTTTACTCGAACAAGATCGTGTCCAGAAAATGTCAATGTAAACCGCACTGGACAGGCAGTTTTGGCCAGTCATCTCTTCAATCATCGCATAAATTGGTCTGCTTTTTCAAGCAGGGTGTCAATACATAACGTACCTGTGCTGACATTACTCCATGACATCGTCCTATGGTAAATCCACGCGTGTTTTCTTGTATTCAAACTATTTTAACTTCAAACCCGGCTTCCGGCTGAATTTTCTTCTGGCCGAGTCGGCGATAAAAGCTCGACGCTGATTGGTTATCCAAACAAAACGGCTATATTTAGAGATATTCCGACCAATCAGCGTCGAGCTTTTATCGCCGACTCGGCCAGAAGAAAATTCAACCGGAAGCCGGGTTTGAAGTTAAAATAGTTTGAATACAAGAAAACACGCATGGATTTACGATAGGGCGATGCCATGGAGTAATGTCAGCACAGGTACGTTATGTATTGACACCCTACTTGAAAATACATAATAATATATACCTCGCTGAAGTTCAGATGAGTAATTTTGGCTGAGTAACTTTTCGATATTATATTTTGTGTTGACTTTGATCTGCATTGTGTTACTCTCCCTCAATGAGTTCAAAAGACCGGCGACATGAAACAGATATTCGAAACACACGGCCATTATATAATTTTCTGAAAGATGCTTAATAGCTCTCAGCGTGAATCAGAATGCTAGCCCTTTAAATGTTGTTTACAATATCTCACGCGGTGATCAGCTGTGATGACGTAGTCAGCCGGAAAATATAACACGCTCGCTCATGTGCTTGGCGGAAAAGACGCAATGCGGCTGCGCGCGGGGCATTTGCATAGGGGTGAAGTCAGAGTCTGTTTACCAACGGATTGGAGGTTACAAACTCTGACGTTGGGAGAATGCTACGTGCATATTTAAAAAAAAAACCAAGGTGGGGAAATGACCGCGACTGTGATTGTGGACAGATCGAATTATTACAGCACGAGATATTAGGGTGGGGGAAACCTCATACTGTCGTGGGGGAAAATGTCGTTGGGGAAACTGTCGCTGGGGAAACTGTCACCGGGGGATAATGTCGGTATTCCTTCACAAATATTACAGAGTGGATGGAAAACTGTCAGACAACCGATCTCAGGCATTTTTGTAAATTCCCTATCACTGCAAGAAACGAACTTTTTAGTTCATAACAGAATAGTGGATGAAAACTGTCGCTGTTTTGTTTAGTGCATCGTGTATTGCACTCATTTACTGACAGTTTGTGTCCAATTTTAATATCACCTATGAATCAACTTCACAATTTGCTAAACTGCGATATACTCGGTGTCATTTTAAATAAAATTGAATATTGACAGAGTACATGAGTATTTTATCGATGAAAGTGGGCAAATGTAGCGAAACGAACATAAAATGTAACATCCTTGCTTTAAAGAGCACATCGATCGTTATGTCAGCAATCCGAACACAACTCTCAATAACTTTATCAACTTGTATTTATCACTCTATAATGTTTTCATTCATATATTTATTGAGTTCCAGGTTAAAACCAGGACTCCCTCGCCCAGTCCGGTTCTTGACTCTCCTTCTGTTCTATGTACCTAACGCGCTCGGAATATATAATGAATAGCCAGTGGGTAGTGCAGTTGGCATGGTTGCAGTTTTCACAGGACTGAAAAGGATTTTAGCAGGTAGACCAGCAGAAAACTACATAAAGTATAGGTCCGTGTAAAGCTTCACATTTCAATTTTCACCAGCAACACCAGTATTTTTTTTTTTTTTTTTTTATTATCTTTTTTTTTTCAACAGGGATTAGCAAATACGTATCACACCGACAAAACTTAGAACTAATGAGTGCAGTAACTGTAGAGTGACACAGAAATATTTACAGATTTATGTATACAATCTGATTGAGTGCGAATAAACATATGAACACATATGCAAGTCGTGCCAAATTACATATAAAAATTACAGAGGAATAATAATAATAATAATATAAAAAAAATAAAAAATAATGATAATAAAACAGGATAGAATAAATGAAAAACTGGTAATGGTTAGGTACTTGGTTTCAGGGTTTGCATTGGTCCAAGACAAAACTACGTTTCTTGTTATTCAAGATAATCTGTAAAATTAAATGAATATATTGATCCATGGTTCCCATAGCTGATTAAATTTGTCTATTTCTGAGTTTTTTATAGCAATAAATTTCTCAATTTCAAATTGATTTGATATGAGCTTTTGAGCTCTAAAAATGTTCGGTTTATTTTTTTTAAGTCTAGATTGATAAATGTAGTATTTTGTAACCAGAACAATGAAATTAAAAACTTTTGTTAATCCTGAGGGATAATTTTCTCCAAAGATTACTGATTTTAATGGAAATTTTATGTTAATTTTCGTTTTGTTCCGTACCCAGTTCTCAATGTTTTTCCATACTGTTTGTACAAACTGACATTCCCAAAACAAATGCAAAATGGTCTCCTTTTCCCCACCACAAAAGGTACAATCTTCATTATCTAACACATTTATTTTCTTTAAGAGGCAATTGGTAGCAATTATTCCGTGAAGTATTCGATATTGGAGCCACTGGAGAGAGGAGCATCTCGTAATTTTAAATGGCCTGGAGAATATTTGCTTCCATTCCCGCCAGAATACATTTTCCATAGATTTGGAGAGTTTTTCGGTGTAGTCTGTCCCTAATTCTGTATTTTTTTTGTATATTTTCGTTATTATAAATCAGGATATTTTCCCAATTTGCATTGGTGGAGATTAATTTTCTCACCCACGTACATTTTAGCGCTAGAATAAATTCTCTTATATCGATCATTTTTAGTCCGCCATTTGCAAATTCTTGTGTCAGAACGTCTCGTTTGATACGATCCGGACCGTTTTTCCACACGAAGTTGTAAAGTATGTCTTGTAGTTGTTTGATTAATTGCTTCGGAGGGGTGGGCAAGGTTATAAAGAGGTTATTGTCCCCCGCCGCAACGCGGCCGGGGACTTTAAAATGGTTCTTGCTTCTATGTGTCCGTGCATGCACGGACATGTCCGTGCAAATACTTCGTAAGCAATAACTTCTAAATGCTTTGTCGGATTCCTCCGAAATTTGGCATCTGCATTCTTTGCGACAAGACGTCTCTTGGCATTACGTTTCAGCAAGATCCGCCTGTAGGTGGCGCCACTGGGTCTTGTTCCAATCTTTAGTGCATGTCCGTGCATGTCCGTGCAAATACTTCGTAAGCGATAACTCCTAAATGTTTTGTCGGATTCCTCCGAAATTTGGCATCTGCATTCTTTGCGACAAGACGTCTCTTGGTATTACGTTTCAGCAAGATCCGCCTGTAGGTGGCACCGCTGGGTCTTGTTCCAATCTTTAGTGCATGTCCGTGCAAATACTTCGTAAGCGATAACTCCTAAATGTTTTGTCGGATTCCTCTGAAATTTGGCATCTGCATTCTTTGCGACAAGACGTCTGTTGGTATTACGTTTCAGCAAGATCCGCCTGTAGGTGGCGCCACTGGATCTTGTTCCAATCTTTAGTGCATGTCCGTGGATGTTCGTGCAAATGCTTCATAAGCGATAACTCCTAAATGCTTTGTCGGATTCCTCCGAAATTTGGCATCTGCATTCTTTGCGACAAGACGTCTGTTGGTATTACGTTTCAGCAAGGTCCACCTGTAGGTGGTGCCACTTGGTCTTGTTCCAATATTTAGTGCATGTCCGTGCAAATACTGCGTAAGCGATAACTCCTAAATGCTTTGTCGGATTCCTCCGAAATTTGGCATCTGCATTCTTTGCGACAAGACGTCGCTGGTATTACGTTTCAGCAAGATCCGCCTGTAGGTGGCGCCACTGGGTCTTGTTCCAATCTTTAATGCATGTCCGTTCATGTTTGTTCAAATCCTTCGGATGCGATAACTTTCGAACAATTTGTCGGATTTCTTCGAAATTTGGTAAATGCATTCCCTGCGACAAAACACCGTTGGTGATGCGTTTCAGCAAAATCCACCCGGAGGTGGCGCCACTAGCGTTCATTCCATTATTCCATGCTGCAAGTGATAACTTAGAAACACTTGGTCGAATTTCTTTGAAATATCCTACATATGTACCTTTCTGGGTAACATGAGAAACGTTGCGGCTCATCGGATTCTTCTAAAATTTGGCATGCATTTACCATGCCAGGAGCTGTTGCTTGGGATTGCCTTTCGCTCACTTGCACTCACAGGTGGCGCCACCTGGTGGCAACATCACAAATTCGTTTCCGGGTAATAACTTGAGAACTGACCATCGGATTCTTCTAAAATTTTGTATGAATGTACCGTGACATAAGATGTCGCTTGATAATGCATTTCACTGACTTGCGCCTAGAAGTGGCGTCACCTCGTGTCAAAATCTAAATTTGGTTTTTGGGCAATAACTTGAGGACCCTCATCGGATTCTTCTCAAATTTGGTATGCAGATGTCCCCACGATACCATGTTCCTTGAGATTGTATTTTTCCCGCTTCTGCCTACAGGTGGCGTCTCCTGGTGGAAAAATTTGTTTCCGGGCAATAATTTGGCAACTGCTCATCAGATTATTCTCAAATTTTGTATTCATATGTGACCCGCCCCAAATAACATGAACACCGGTGGGCATCTAGTACCGGCAATAACTTGAGGACCCCTTCAGAGTCTCAAAGTTCATATGCCGATACCATGACATGAGATGTCATTTGGGATTGTGTTTTGCCTGCTTGCACCTACAGGTGGTGACTCCTTGTGGCAAAGTCTAAATTTGGTTTCTGGGCAATAGGTTGAGGATGCCTTCATATTCTTGTCAAATTTAGTTTGCAGATAATATGCCATGAGTTGTCTCTTGGGGTTGAATTTCGGTTACATAATTTTCATGCTACATGGTAAAGAAAATATATTACAGTAGCAATCAACATTCAGTCAACCATTCGGAGTTGATCTCAAAACCTGGGAAGGTGGAAAGACCCCTCTGCTTCTTACGCCTGTGAAGTAGCTGTTGCCATCCTCATGAATATCTTCTGAAACCGACAGCGCTTATAAATATTGCTGCCATTTTGGCGGGGGACCTAGCATCCTCTGGCTGCTTGTTCAATTTAGAGATACATAAAGATTTTATAACAGTTATTCTGCCGAGAGGAGTGAGATTTCTTTTTGACCACTGCTTCAGAATTATTTTAATCTCCTCGAGCTTTGGTGAGAAGTTAATATCCACAATTTCATTTAAATCAAGACTGAATTTGATGCCCAATAACTGAAATTCATTTGACTCCCAATGTACTTTCCATCTGTGATGGAAAGTTTCTTTACTAATTTTTTTACTGCCTATCCAAATAGCTTTGGTCTTTTGTTTATTTAACTGTAACCCGGAAATTCTTGCGAAAACTTCAAGGACTCGGAGGGAAGCATCAAACGAAGAGAACGATCCGTCCAACAGAAAGGATATATCGTCCGCGAACTGAGATATTTTAACCTCGTTTTCACCAAACTTGATGCCTTTGATATCTTTGTCATTTTGGACTAAAATAGTGAAGATTTCACAGCAAAGTAAGAAGAGGTATGGCGATAGAGGGTCCCCTTGTCTGCAGCCTCTACTAATCACGAAAAAAGGAGAGAGAAAACCATTCTGCAGAACAGAAGATGATATACTATTATTAAATACGGAAATCCACCTTTTAATAGAGGGTCCGAAGAGGAAAAAGTCTAGAACATCTGATAAAAAAGACCATGAAACTGAGTCGAAGGCTTTTTCAAAGTCAATGAGCATAATAAGACCGGGTATATTCTCTTGTTCTGTTAATTGTAATGGATCATAAATTAATCGAACATTATCCCCTATAAATCTACCGCTGAGGAATCCCGTTTGGTTTTCGGATATGAGCTTGTCTAAAACCGTTTTTAATCGTGCTGCAATACATCCGGATGCAATTTTGTATACCACATTTAAAAGAGAAATTGGCCTCCAATTATTCAGGTACTGTTTTTCCTTCCCCGTTTTGGGTATACAGGTGATAATGCCCCGTCTTTGGGAAAGACCGAAAGCATGCCTGTCTCATAACCACAGTTTATCGATCTGACAACAAAGTGCCCTATATCGTGCCAAAAAATTCAGTTGAAAAACCGTCAGACCCAGGGGTCCTATTGTTCTTCATACTTTTTAAGTAATTTGTCACTTCTTCAAATGTTAGTATACCCTCCAAGCTCATGGAATATTCATGGGAGAGTTTTCCGACATTGCACTCGCTTAGCACGTCTTCCACAGCGTTTGAAGTTAGATTTTCATGGTTCTTATTTGTGTATAAATTTGAATAGAATTGCATGGTTTCGAGCAGAATTTCTTTTTGATTCCTGATGATCGTTCCGTCTTTCTTTTCTATTTTTGGGATAACTTTGTTTGTATAGTTACGTGATTCCAAGTGGCAGAAGAATTTTGAAACACCAGTATTTTTTTTTCTTTTTTTTTTCTTTTTTTGGGGGCACTGACGCCTCGTGATACGAGCGGGCATATAGAACTGACGAACGGAAATCTACGAACCTGCCACCCGAAATCTCCGAGAATTTGAGGATGATGACCTCCGCCCGGTTCTTCAATTTTGATATGAAAAGGTTAGACAGTCTATTTTCATATTTTGCTTAAAAAAATCATTTGTTATATTTTGTTGTCAATGACATATTAAAGGAATAGTAAACTCTGCGTAAACTCGTGCTCGACATGACAGAATTATGCCATCAGATTCCAAAAACACGGGTAGAAAAAATTAACAAAATTCTACAGCTGAGTAAACACCGATTTATCGATCACACTTTAACACTTTGTGATCTGCGACATGTTGGAATGACTGTGACGTTTGTGGGCCATACTATTTTTATGTAGATGGCGCTGCGACAAATATGCCTTTGTCATCCGGGCTCTATCCCATAAGGTAAAGCATTGTAGCGAAAGTGCAGAATGACAACCACCCCTTGGGATCCCCTTTAATCGGTCACTGCTTGTGTTCTGACACGTGACTACTGTGAAATCGGAAGTTACATTGTGTTTTGGTGTGCGGTTGACTTACCTGATGGAATTCAACGCTGTAATTTGCCTAGAATGAACTATGATAATCCGTGAGACAGACAATGCCTCGAAATCCCGGTGAAGTTATCTCAAACGACCAGTCGGGACGGTAATAGGGGCCCTGGTGAGCTACTCGCTTCGCTGTGGGATGACGTCAGTCAGGAATCCGGACGTCGGTTCCAGTGAATATGTAGATGAGGGACAGTGAACTTTGCGGTCCTCGTATGAATTAACTAGAGGGAGTTATGTCCGTTATGAATTATGGTTTGTTCCTCCATAGCCATATTTATCCAGCGAAATCCAGATAAACTGATCGGGAAATGTTGCAAGTGACAATAAAGAGGGCGCTGTCATCTTCGACGACGTGTTTCTGCCTTTATCCGCAGAAGAGCGGTAGCCCTATATAAGCCGGACTCTCGCTGAAACGAGGCGGACCAGCAGAAACATCGAGGTGAGAGCACACGCCAAATCATTTGGGGAGAAGAAATCCAATACATTGCCGGGCCGGAGAAAGGCCGCCGCCGAATTGGAGAAGTACCGCCGCCGAATTAGTACCGCCGCCGAATTTGTGCCGGAACCAGGCCGCCGAATATTATAGCATCATCATTGCATACATTTACACACACTTACATTCACATGTCCGGGCCGTGTTTACTCTACTTCGATCTCTATTCGGCATCAACCGTATTGCACAGTTGAACGAATATTGCGCTGGAAGTTAAGAGTATAGACGCGTATCGCCAATGGTTATTCTTATTCTCTACCGTACGCCAGTACGGGCTCAGCTCTGGGAATTAACTAACGGCGTTAGAGTCGATAGCATGGCCATACATTAGCCGCATCTCTCTTTGCTTTCAACCGTATCGCACAGTTGTTCAAAGATTGCGCTGTGGTTCGTGTATCTATTAAGCTGTATCTGGTAAGGGATGCGAGTCCCTGTGAAGAAGATATAGCTAAAAGATATCATACACAGTTCCTACATAAACAATTATTCATGCACACATGTACTTAAACCACAACCCAGGGGTTGAAATACATTCACGCCAACACCCACAAGCTATAGGTTCGAGCCTATAGCTTGATATATATACACCTGCCCAGTCAATCGTACGAGAAACGATTATCCATTCACGCTTCCATAAGCATAGTCTCTCACCACCCTGTACATATATTGAGTAATTCACGGCCAATGATAGATTACTACTGTCTCATACAGTAGTATATAGAGGGGGAATCCTAGACCTGATGCCCAGCTATTGCGGAAGACCATGCAGTAGTATAGAAGAGAGGGTTCAAGGGTCAACTGACCATACAGTAGTATAGAAGGAGGGTTCCTATACTAGTTGACCATGCAGTAGTATAGAAGGAGGGTTCCTATACTAGTTGACCATACAGTAGTATAGAGAGAGGGTGCCGATTCCAGGTGCCCATACAGTAGTATAGGGAGAGGGTTACTAGACCAGGTGCCTGCCTATCCACCGTGTGTTATTGATGTCCGATCCTATGTGGACCGTGTAGCCGTGAACTCTAGCCTTGATGATTCATCCTTGGAGCCGGGCCGCGGAGTGAGTCGCCGTGAGCGGGGTCGCTGAAGCCTGGGGTGTATTCCTACGAGGGGTGCCGTCTGCTGCTGTGGTGAGCCGTGCAGTTGAATAGTCCTGCGGTGTTACAGAGAGACGGGCCGGTGCCGTAGAAGCCTTTGTACTGTGATAGTACTGTCGTGCCCAGGCCGTCCGCATCCATGGACGGTTATCAACGCTTGGAGGGGCTTAGTCGTGTAAAACGAGACACGACGCAGTGTTCATCCATACGGGAGTGAACGAAGACCTGGGGAAGGAAGCTAGACGCTGGACCTTACCACGTATATCTGGGGAAGGACGATAGACGCTGGATCCTACTACAAAGCCCTGGGGAAGGAAGATAGAAGCTGGACCCATCCATGAGAGAACCGGTCGTGACCAGACTGTGGCTGTGACCAGGCCTGCTCGCGTTACAGCTAGGGCTATATTTACTTTGTATATATTTTCTATTGAACTTCGGTTAATGATAACTATAAGAGTACAGATAATTCATAGAGTAGGGATCTTCTTTGCAGGGATTGTACGCTACCACGATTTGAATCCTGTATACCTGCTCAAAGAATTATATGTCAGTATTGCATTAATTTGCTTTGGTTGTCATTACAGGTCTTCCTTTCCAACCTCCTTGATCCAGACAAGGTGACAGGTTGAATCGAACTCCCTCGTTGGCCAGGATCAGTGCCCGAGTGCGTTCCCAGTAGCCTGACAGTTTGTCTTGGGGACCCTGCGCACTCTGTGGATATGAAACATCCATTATCCCACGTTATAGAAGTAGAAACGTTTCAGCATTAAACAACAACAACGGCAACATTAGCAGCGTTTCTTCTACTGCTATCGGGTGATGTGGCCTATATTCTTGCCTCAGAAAGAGAGCTTGTGAAATCATATACAAAATGCCACATGTCAACTTGTATATCAATTCGACATTCATATATCACGATCCTCATAATCGTCTCGGAGCATAAAGAAAGGCCCACCGATCTGTCAAAAGCCATCGACAGAATAATTTACAATTGGTCTCCATGTTATTAGCTACTCTGGCTTGGGCCCAACTACGTCACAGGAATAATGTCAGGTGATATTTAAAGGATTTTCATTGGCTAACGGCTCTCGGGCTTGTTAAAATGGCGACTTCCACGGATTATTGATCTGGGCAATAGTTCTGATGTTCAAAATGATCTCATTCATTCGGAATTACTAGAAAAGCTGATTTCTTTTGTTTTTCGAATACTAATGATATAGTTCTTTCGATATACGTATGCATCATCTTAGGGTTTTCTATTCCTTTAAAATGTAAAAAAAATAATAAAATTTTGCAAAGTCTGAACATATTGGCAGTCTATTTTCGTATAGTTTTTTTTTATTAAGAAAAAATCAATTTGTTTTATTAAGGTCGTTTGTTCTCTGTAAAGCCTTTGTCGGGAGGCACGCGAATAGGTGCGAAATGGGCAAAGCACAGGACAATTTCAGAATGCGGCATAGGTGTGAAATGATCAATGGGTTAAACTAAAGTACACAGGAAAATATGACACTTCCACTGACATAGTCCATGAATAGGTTGTTTGCTGTATTGTTCTCGGTAAACCCTTTGTCGGAAGGCACGCGAACAGGTGTGAATATGATAATTTCAGTGCATATGCGCAAAACTTCGAGTAAAGAACAAGAGAGGATATGAATTACATAGACTGATATGATATGGAGAACGCATTCTCAAATCTTTACTTTTCAGCGGGATTAAGAGCGTTCCATATAACTTATGAAAATTCCCACTCGAGAGAAGGAAAACATATTCCAAACGAGCCGCCATTACTCGAATAAGTATTCCAGTAAAAATTATTAACGACACTCTGAGAGAAACGAGACTAGAGCGCATCATGCCTGCAGCTTGTGTCGAGCGTCATGATTGGCCAGCCTTCTTTCTGTGCGCTTACCCCATTTGTGGGATAAAGAGCTCGTCATCTGGCACAGGTTTTAAAGAGTGTTATATGGGAAAATCCCATCATTTTCTGATAAATAATCCAATAATTGAGTAAGTGTTGATAAAAGGTATACCATAAATCAGCGGTCAGTATATTTCGTTCAATACTTATGGCGTTTTTCACATTTACCCGTGTAGAAGGGGGGGGGGGGCTGCTTGTGACGTAATTTTTACTTCACATTGCCTTGTGCTCTGTGGGGCGTGACTATCTTTAATCAACCAATTGGATGAAGCCCCGGGAGAATTTCTAGTACATGTACATTAGCAGACCAAACTGTATTGTCTGAAACATCCCAGACGCGGTTAACCATAACGATCCAATGATTGTAACACATTCATGTTGAGCGACTGGTGACGCCATTGCGATTTATGCAAGCTGGATCCCAGCATATCCTCTATTTTGTATATAACGATGTCAGGATTTATACTTAAAGGAATAGAAAACCCTAAGATGATGCATAGTATATCGAAAGAACTATATCATTAGTATTCGAAAAACGAAACAAATCAGCTTTTCTAGTAATTCCGATTGAATGAGATCATTTTGAACATCATAATTATTGCCCAGATCAATAATCCGTGGAGGTCGCCATTTTAACAAGCCCGAGAGGCGTTAGCCAATGGAAATCCTTTAAATATCACCCGACATTATTCCTGTGACGTAGTTGGGCCCAAGCCAGAGTAGCTAATAACATGGAGATCAATTGTAAATTATTCTGTCGATGGCTTTTGACAGATCGGTGGACCTTTCTTTACCCTCCGAGACGATTATGAGGATCGTGATATATGAATGTCGAATTGATATACAGGTTGACATGTGGCATTTTGCAATGATTTCACAAGCTCTCTTTCTGAGGCAAGAATATTAGGCCACATCACCCGATAGCAGTAGAAGAAACGCTGCTAATGTTGCCGTTGTTGTTGTTTAATGCTTTACCTTATGGGATAGAGCCCGGATGACAAAGGCATATTTGTCGCAGCGCCATCTACATAAAAATAGTATGGCCCACAAACGTCACAGTCATTCCAACATGTCACAGATCATAAAGTGTTAAAGTGTGAACGATAAATCGGTGTTTACTCAGCTGTAGAATTTTGTTAATTTTTTCTACCCGTGTTTTTAGAATCTGATGGCATAATTCTGTCATGTCGAGCACGAGTTTACGCAGAGTTTACTATTGCTTTAACGTGAATTATGGGAAAGAAATGATAGGTGCACGATATGATAACAACTCCACTTTATCAGAAGAAAAATATGCGTGTGAGCCAGAGCTTGTCACTACATAGACCGCACTGCGATGGAGTAATGGTTAGAGCGTCGGTCTAGTAAGCAGTAAAGTACTGAGATCAATCCCAGGCCGGGTCATACCGAAGACTTGGAAAATGGAACTTGTTGCTTCCTCGCTTACGCTCAGCATTAAGAGGATAGAACAAGGGCTGGTTCGCTCGGTGTCAGTATAATGCGACTGAGTGGAGTGTCATGTCTGCCTACGGCATGATATGTCAGTGGGACAGCACTATAAAATGACTGCATTAGATCTGCTCTGTTAAAAGTAGGTGCAAAAAAGTTTGTATACACCGATACCAGAAAATTAAAAATGGAAGTACAGTTAGAGCTACAGCTCAGTCATTCAAGATCAAGTTGATTCGATATGTTTGCTCTGATGAACATCATGATCTTAAGAAGGAAATATCAACAAAGTAATGGACATAGCGCCAGGTCTTATCACTACAAGCATAATGGCGTTTACCCAGAATTACTCTAACATATTTTAGGGAATACATGAAAGAGAGAACCCGCCAGCAGTCCCTCCAGAATGCACCGTCGGTGAGAAATGATCAGTGGTATAAAACAACGCTACAACAACAAATCGCATGCCAGCCGACGTAATCACCAACCATGTAGTTTCCACTCGAGAGAAGGAAAACATATTCCAAACGAGCCGCCATTACTTGAATAAGTCTTTCAGTAAAAATTATTAACGACACTCTGAGAGAAAGGAGACTAGAGCGCATCATGCCTGCAGCTTGTGTCGAGCGCCGTGATTGGCAAAAACGAAAAATACTATTTTTCCCCTATTTATTTCTCTGATTATTACTGTTTCGAATCAAAATATATTTTTTTCGTGAAATTTAATAATTACCCGAAAAAAAATATTTCTTTTTTAAAATAATTGTTTCCTGCCAAATTAGTTGTACCTCCTTTACATGAATTTCTCTGATATTCCCCAGTGAAAATATTTGTGGGCTGGTGTCCACTTCTCGAATAATCCCATTGGGGATCTTGTCCATACGGGCGCCAAGCCTACTGAACTCCTGTCCTTAAGGGCTCCTGTCCTGTGTCCCGTTATAGCGTTCTATAGCGTATTAGTATGAGTGCCCATTATGAGTAAACTTATCAGTTATAACATAATATTATGACTGAACCCACAAGAAACGTAGGGCGTAGTACATTGGTAAGAGCAAGTCGGTAGGAGGTTAAGTATGAGAAAATACAAACCATACAAATATGCCGTATATCGCTACCAAATATACAGTAACAATTAAGCGCCCTTATCCATTCTCGTCCATATATTTTCAGAAAATAAATCACGCACCAAAATATATTCTTGAATTATTTATTACATTTCTTGAAAATATGTCATATGGTGCACCATGATCACCATTTCTAACTAAAAATACGCCACACAACAATTTCGCCTCAAACAAGTACTTTTAATTGCCTTATACTCCTACATAATGACATGGTCAATGTGACCACCAGGTGGGCTCAATATGACCTCAAGTACAAATAGATAATAAATTCACCAAGCAAAATCTAACCGGAAGGGTAAGTTGATTACCTCAACATCCGATGGTCAAAATGAACGTTGACCGTCATTCGGTGAACTAAAAAAACCCAAATTAACTCAATAGTTTTTAAGGTTAGGTTCATTTTCAAATACATATATACCGTATATGTGCATTACTATGAAATAGGCGTTGTCGAGGAGGTGACGGGTCGATAAAATTTCTAACGCAGCCATTGTTCAATGTAACGCGCTCGAAGAGCCTACGTTAAATTAGCGATCGAACGCACTCTTTGTTCACAGCTAACCTGCTTGTAACGCTCTCCTAACGCATTCTAAGGCCGCGTTAGCAGGTTACTAACGGGCATGCTGTGAATCGTAACGTGCTCAGACTTAATCCCTAATGCGTTAGGTAGAAACTTTAATCTGGATGGTACTGTAGCTGAAATATTGCTGAACGCGACCTTAAACCTTAATTCTCTCTCTCTTTCTCTCTCCGGTGTCTCTCCAGGCATTCCTGTCTTATGATTAATGACTGGTCTAAAGTATGGCCATATCTGTCCCTCATCCTCGTTCGACTTTTGGTCTGAAGTAAAGCGTTTACCAATGCCCGCATAGTCCCTAGAGTTAAAATTCTCTCCTATGCATATCATTTTTCCTGAAGGAAAACAATTTGCAGTGCTGATATTGACATTCAACAGTAACCCAACAGTCGTAGTCGCTTCAATTTGCACATAATATGTTATATTTAGCAAACAAATGTAACCTACATGTATGTATGAAAACATTAAGCAAATAGAACAAGTGAACATATTTGTTGTGGAAAGTTTTGCAACCCTGGGCTAGGATTTTGGATCAGAAAGAAAACATATAACGGCAAGATATCCAGTGAATGGGGCAGAAGTAGGAAAAAACATTAGACAAATCCAAGCGTATGTTCATTTGATTGGTGATGCACATGTCAGCATTGTGCAAAACATACGACCTGCCGAACTCAGATGTGCTAGGAAGAGTATCAATAACATGACACGGTAACGGAAAATGTATTCGAAAAATAAATATAGGTCACCAAAGATCTATATACTTAAAGCATTGTAGGCAAAGACATTAAGGCACAATGAGTTGATCTTGGGTGGTAAGGCGTTCTGCACCTCAGCCCATGATTTCTTTGTTGATCTACATGTAGACACTGTAACTGATGTATTCGGCGGTCCCCAGAAATACCGGCTGAAGTGGAATTAGATACATCAATCGAATGCTGCAATGATGTAATGTTGGGCCGCAGGGATTGATCACATCTATGATCGAATATCTTGAGAACGTTGATAGCAGGTTACATTTTGCATATTAAAACTGACACGTAACCGAGTTCTGAAAAAAAAGAGCAGTTAAGTGATTATAAATTTCTAAGTAAGACATTCCGCTGGTCTTATGGTATTTTCAATTTACTGGTCTCATCAGAGTAGGTATTCGAAATGTGTGGGGCTCCATTTACAAATGTATTTCATACACCGGTTGTATTTGGCCATATATATCGGACATTTATATTAAAATACAGACAAATGGAAATTAAGTGGATTAGCCCGGTAGATCAATTATCTGACATTGATTACAATAGTAACTTTTCACAGGATTTACTAAATGCTATCAGCTGGGATGTTTGTGTAGAGTCTGAAGGTAGCGTATCGTATACAATATTTGTCTGGGGAAGCACATACACTGTAAAAACGGCCAATTTCAGGGAGTAAATGTTCAACCTGTTATCAGTTCAACGTTGAACCAATTTTTAATGACAGTAAACGTTTACCCGGAATCTGGTTGAACGTTTTCAGTTCGAATTCAAGCATATATTGATACTTGCATGGAGGTAAACGTTGAACCTGTTATTGGTTCTTCTTTCAACCTATAACTGGTTCTACGTATAACCACATGATACTAGCTTGGGCGTAAACGTTGAACCTATTATTGGTTCTACGTTCAACCTATAACTGGTTATACGTTCAACCACATGAAACTCCGTGCATGGTAAAACGACACCAACATGACCGAAACAATGGGATATGAATGTCTGAGAACAGGGAGTAATTTTCTTATTAATATTAAGTTAAATTCTGCAGACTTTTCCAAATAAACCATGTGGTTATGCTTAAAACTGAATGTCCAAGTCGTTAATAACGCGTGTCGATTTGGGAAACTTCGCTGAAATGCACTTATTTTAATGGCATATTACTATTTTCGCTCATAAAATAGCCTATCAACAGTCAGAAACAATCATAGAAGTTATCAAAAATGAAAGACGTGATACTGTTGTGTGGGTCAAAATTATTCCCGACCGAGTATACGTTCAACTGTTTTTCGGTTCAACGTATTTCCCGCCCTCGTTATTGTTTTTCCCGCGGTGGTCGTCAAAAGAACCACTTTTTGGTTCAACTGGACTATGGTTCAACTGGCCATCGGTTATCGTCCTTCGTTTTATGAAGCGCCACCTGCTGGATTGCAGTGTGAGGAGGAGAACGTGTGGTGTTGTTGGCAGCTTAACAATGAACATTACTCGTCCCGTTACATCTGTTTTCTGGTAAGTAATATGGACAAACAATTGTTTGAACTGAATACGTTACGCACAGAAATCTCGTCCCCGTTGCTTTCGCTTTATGTTTTGAAATCGAAGCTGTGTCGAAAACTGGGCTATGCTTCATTGTTCATTCTCTGTTCATTTATTCATTGCGTGAAAGAATTTTGCTGTCTGTTGTCTGTTTTAATATGTCATTGATATAATTTACTGTTACCACTTGGCGGTATTTTGCAATTTCCAATCACTTATTACATTTAGCATGTCGTTTTTCCATGCCAGTTGTGGATGAGTGCAATCTAAGGCCCTTACAGGCTATATAATTTCCTATGTATTTCCAAAAAGAATTAATTAAACTGTCACTATATCTGCATAGGTCAACAGCTATATACATATGGATACCAGTAATTATCAGCCGCGTTGTCCACAAAAATACTTGCAATACGCTTT
>JAVTVY010021489.1:0-87268 GCA_036873755.1 Hanleya hanleyi | reverse complement strand
TAGGCCTGGACAGGTCCTAAACATCCCAGGCCAGATAAGGTTAACACAGAATTTCTTTAGATTAACGGCGGAACCTTTGAACCGCGAAGTAAAGCTAGCAACCGCAGGGTAAATGTTACTCCGCGGTTTAACCCTATCTGGCCTGGACGATTTGGGGTGTACCGCAGCCTGGGGCGGCGGAAAGTTCCACCCCCTATATATTTTCGCTATCGCTAAGGCTAGAGGGCTGAAACTTTCCACACTATATCTCTGGGTCAAGCTCAAATGTAAAATAATCGAAGAAGGCCGCCATTATGGCGTCACTGTGACGTCATTTTCAACAGAGCATTTTTGGACGATTTTTCGGTCAAAATCTTCGATTTTTTTTGTTTTTTTTCTCCGCAAAAAATGCATGATAAATTAGTAAATAATAATCTGATATGAACTAAACTAAGTTTTACCCAGTTTTCCGTACAGAAAAGCAACAATTTTGAAGAAATATGACGGAAACATCACTTTTCTGGTACCCCCACATGGCCGCCATTTTTAATTTACCCATGACCCTCTGCTCGGGGGGTCATGCAAATTGGCTCAAAATGACCTCAATATGATAATCTAAAAAGTGGCGGAGTTTCAGCTCTCCAATTTTTTGTCGTTCCGGAGATACGAGCAAGAAACCAACAGGGTTGGTATAGGGTTAAAAGTTACTTCGCGGTTTAAAGTTTTACTCGATGGTTTATAGGTTTACTCTGCGGTTTAACGGTGTAAACGTTTCCAGAGTTTGTTTGGTTTTCGTTGAAAAAAAAAACAAAAAAAAAGATAGTCATTTATGACGACGTTACTAGAAATGACAAAAATGTGAACAAAACATGTAATAAACTCAAATCTGTTTATAGAAAATAGACGACAATCAAGAACATCCCCAACAAAGGCAGAAAATGTAATAAAAACAATGTAAAAAAAATCGATGTCCCCTATATGTCACCCTAATTCTTTAATGCCCTTTATGGACCATCGTTATCCAAGCTTGGATTGAATAGGTAATAAATATACCCGGTGTACGTCATGAATACACCATTACTTTGCAAGCGCCTTAGATTGAACTTCCGGTAATGTATACATACAATTAGCCATAAATGAAGTCTACAAAATATATTAATTGCGGGTCACAAGGACTCACTTTTCGCGTTTCTATGTAAATGGGTTATACCAAAAAAGAATAGTGTCTCGTTCAAACAATCATCCCGGTGAAAACGTTTGCACTTGGGTGGAAACTTAGGATTGAGTTGTCACAGCGAAACAGCTCACCAATTACCAGTATACGAGTTGTCAGAGCATTTCCATCATAGCTCTCTAGATTTGTATCTAATACCGCTTATGCCGGTGCTAGGGGCCGTGCGGTCATATCATCCAAGTTGCCACATGAACAGGTACAATAAAAGCGTACCTGAGATACAACACATATCACGAATTGTTAGATTCTTGGTATGTGCTTTAGAATAGGTTAACCAGAGGACTATTCTGTGAAGTCATGTGACGCAGTCAGTATGTCGGCACCTCTTCCCACTTCCCTTATATGTGTTGTAATTCACTCGGGTGAAAACTAAACTGAAAAAAATATATACCAAACTAAAATTAATAGCATGTCGTATATGGGCCACCGTAAGGATGTACATTGACTTAAATACATAACATTAGTATTCCTAAAAAAAATATATATATTTAACAAAGATGTGACGGTATAACTTTACAAGACGTACAAAAGCTGTACATGAGAAATCCAGAAAATCAAACATTTTTCACTGACCCCGACTAGGATCGAACCCACAATCTTACCTTCTGCTGTACTGTCCACCGTCCATGCCTTTATCCACTGCACCACCGATTTGCTGGCCGAACCTCTGTTCAGAATTTCTAGCCTTTATTATTCCTTTAGTTTCATATATAGGTCAACCGGACTCTGAGGTATGCCGGACTCTGAGGACTTCCATAGCTGTGGAAGCGCCCATAGTCCGCCAGATGCCATAGTCCGGGCCCTATATATATGAGAAGGGACATTCCTGTCTAGATGTCAGTGACCCGGACACCAACGATATCAGGACCATGGTTTCTGCTGATAGGGGGGCAATTGTTTCCGAGGGAGGACTTTTGTATCTGGATCTGGGTGCCCTTCGGGCACCCAGATCCAGATACAATGGTCCCCGGACCCTCATATCTGGCGGACCAACATTGCTTCCACACCGGCAAACATTGCTGCAGCATACTTGGGCAGGTTGATCCTGTAGAGTTGGGCTCATTCTGCTAGGAGAAGGTTGAGGAGGAAATGGGGATAAGTGTCCCAACCTTCTTAGTGTTCGTGGAAACTGCGATTATTCAAATACCAGCGACAAGCGACTTACAAATACATCTCTCTCCGCAGCTTGCAAACTTGTGAGCATACTCAACTGTGACATATGAAAGCCCTCCGATATATCAACAGTACAAGTTTGAAAAACGAAGGCATTCTAGAGACTGTCAAAAATCCATGAATGCATTCTTTTTATGAAGCCACGAGTAACCCTCTCACGCAGTTTGGAGGAGGGTTCGACTCGATTTCCTGGCAGAAGGACATGATTGATGATCACATTGTGGAGGAGAAATTCATGCATAAGATTGGGAAATGCAAAAATGGGCTTCGGAATCTTCTACCAGAACGTGAGAGCAATTCGTTGAAGCTGTTAAACGCAGATTTAGAACATAAGCTTTTCGAAGCGAGAGACAACTTCCATCCAGGATTTTCTTTCACCGGGGACAATCTTGACGTTTGCGCGAAGCCTCACAACGTGAAATCGGAGAAGCAAAATTACGATCATCACTTCTATCAGATCACAAGCAACAACCTTCCTCCCACGAAGTCATACAATGGTGTGGGTACCAGTCAGCTGTCAGAATTCCTCCCGTGTATGCAGAGCAACCCCAAACTGATACAATACATGCAATTTCGAGTCATACATATCTGGGCAATCTCTGCGCTCCAATGGATGGAAAACTACATACCTACCCACATACCACATGAAAGAAGAGGAAAAGAAGAGCGAAAAGGTATTTTGACAATAGATAATGGACGCATGGATGTTTGTTAACATTCCAGTGATTACCAAATTCGGTTGTGAATGAATCAAGGAGAGAGCGAGAGAGCGAGAACGTCGCGTTCAGCAATATTTCAGCTATATAGCGACGATTAAACAAAATTCTAAGTATTTCAACAAAAACAAATCAACCCAGCAATCCAGAAGTAATAAACACAACGAGCCAAAAACATGTACAAACATTAAAACTATAAAACATACCGATTTCTCTCAAATAACCTAATAGTCTTCTTTTACCTGACTAAAAAGATCTTCGAGAGTAGCTTGTCTATAAAAAGAATATCAAACATATTATACTTTTTATTATTGAGGTGAAAAGATTTGCCATACGCAGACGTCATAGTCTCGAACCCAAAATTTGGAGAAGAGTATCAGATTTTTTGTATAAAAAAAATGCTGTTTACAATTTCGTGAAGAAAAACTACAAACCATAGTACAGAACTGTTTTACTCATCAGTAGTAGGAGAGCCCTGATGGAAGTATCTATGTCAAGTATGACGCGTTTGACGTCATCGTATGACGTAACTGGGGTCGAGGTCACGGGAAAGTAGGTCGATTACGTAAGAAACCGGTTTAAATTATGTAATAATGTTACGTAATTAGGTCATGGTCGCTCGTAAGTAGGTCGATTACGTAAGAAACCGGTTTAAATAGGGCGATATGACGCAATAGTGTTACGTAATTAGGTCATGGTCGCTCGTAAGTAGATCGATTACGTAAGAAACCGGTTTAAATAGGGCGATATGTCTATTTTTAGCAGTGATGCCTATTTTTAGCAACCCTTTTGATAGCTAACAATAAAAACACCGCGTGACCCTTTGACAGCTAATAGGATAAAAGGCGAACATTCGTTTGTCACAGGCCTCTGGCGTACGAAGGTGCGTTTTTACGTATTTGGTCGATCTCCTGTCTCGGTATACAATGGATGACGAGAAAACATTTGATGAAGGTAAGTTCGCATTATCAAGCATTCCTTTGAGAACAAGCGGTTCGTTTCTTAAAAGATCTATTGGTCGAATCATAGCGTATGTTGAGAGGTCTTTCATATATTATAGACTAACACAACACATTGTATTAGAGCAAATGACATGTATGGCTAACTGACCGTGCGAGTTAAATTATGTACCTCGGAATGTCACAGCCGAGCGCACATCTATTGTTCTTCTATGGACGCACCGGTCCATTGCACTTTCGCAAACGGTCCCCCTTTGATACGCGCCGGTATACATGGAAACGACATTCTTTCAGAAACACTTGAATTTTCTTAGTCTAAAACAGTTCGATAATCGAGGTTTATTAATTATTAGGCCTTAACTATATATAAATATGGACGTAAATTTCTGTCAAATAATATACGCACGGTCATTCCTCGTTTAGAATTTATTAGTCAAACCGTCTAATGGCGATAACACTGTAGTGAACATTAAAAAAATACACGGTCTTTGCGTACAACGTTAACAATCAAAAGCTCTAACGAATTCTAAACCAATGCCACACATGAGCGCGTCGGTATTGTCCCACGTCTACACGGGGAAACTAGAGTCCGGTGATTAAGCTTAACCTAGCGCAGTACGTTTGTAGATGCACACGGTAATCACCTGTCCGACCTTGTACATTTAACGTATTATCACACATGAACGCCCATCTATTGTCATTCTCTGTGCGCACCGGTCCATTAAGTTCAAATAGTGATATATTATGCGTCGATATTGACATCAATACCATTCAAAAGACCTTTATTCGGTGTCCCTAGCATTGTCTCTGCACAAGGGAGAAAATTGAACTATGTTGTCGCGGACTAAAATAGGCCAACTATTAGCTATGCACCTGTCTCTCTGGCGTTTAACACTTTCTACCACAATTATTTCAAGAAATTCGATAAACTCATATAACATAATTTGACAAAATCAAAGATAATTTTTTACCGTTTTAGCGTCGCTAAAATTATAGCCTCTCAATCGAACGTGTTATTTATCCGACAACTTACACTATTGTGCAAGTCACCAGCACACTAGCATTGTTTTACAAGTCACCAACACTCTAGCATTGTTTTACAATACAATACAGTAAACACACACGGTGGGCATTGGTAATGATCGCTCACGATATGACGACTATTTGTATCGTGTTCCGTCGAGGCGTAGCGTCCGCAAAAGCGCCCGCAACGCCCCCAAAAGCGCCTGCAAGCGCCCGCAAACGCCCGTTTCAGCGCCCTTCGATATCTGAGAAAAAGAGAGAGATCAACACGGTTCACAAGTTTTCATATATTTTATTATCCCCAATGTTATGCCGTACCCAAGCTGGGGGCCGCTAGGGGTATGTTTACAATTCGTAACGTTGGAGTGATATCAGTTTTAATCACGCTCTTGTCAGTGTTCGTGAATTCTTGAAGTTCAACTTCGGTCATCATCATCTTTTCTCTTTATTTCTTTATTTCAGCATTCGACAGTGAGCTTCTTAAATCACCGCCAGTTTTTTTTCTGATCATTATTATTCGGTGTACCAAGTCCTAATCAGACTCGCTATCTGCCAATCCGGGAAAGTCCGTGGGCAACATGTCCTTGAAGAGCTGTTTCCGCATCTTGATGGCGTTTTTTAGGGCCTCTCTTGGAGGTAAACCCATATCCTCTTCTAAGTAGCTCTTTGTTTTCATGATGGCCCTGTGGTTACGATCACTTTTCATTTCAAGAGGAATCGAGGTATAGTTTTCATACAGAGCCATTGCAGATTTTATGATTTGTGGTTGCATGTTGATATAGGCCATCTGTAAAGTCTCTTCATCCTGTCCATCTGCCTGGATAGCAGCGGCGTGTGCGTCAATAGCCTTGTCCACAATGCGATCCCAAAATGACGGCTCCTCTTCGTCCGTGTCTGAATCACCCAAACTTTCGCTTTTCTCGGATGAGCTAGTGCTGTCCGCATCAGAGCATGAGTTTTCATCACTGTCATCGCCAGATGATGAGCTCACAGTATCCGTATCATCGCGTAGACTCTCACTGTCTACATCAGAGACCTCGTCGGTGTCTTCATACCCATGAATATTCTTCCTATGTCTGATCATATCGTGGTACCTGGTGAACGATCGGTGACACTCTGAGCAAGAATAAGACATGTGGAGCTGAGCGACAAAAATGAAGTGAGTTAGTCTTTTTAATAGGTTGTATTTATGAATGATTGTCCCAGCGCCATCTATACACCGATAGGAACTCACGCTGCGCATGGATGGGGTCCTATCCGATTGGTTAATAAGCCTTGCTTTGACATATCTTTCTCCCTTCACGTAAGGCGCTAGCATCCCTCATCTCCACTAACGTCCGGTAGTAGCGGGCGTTTGCGCCCGCAAGCGCCCGTTTCAACGCCCTTCGATATCTGAGAAAAAGAGAGAGATCAGCATATTCACAAGTTTTCATATATTTTATTATCCCGCAAAAGCGCCCGCAAACGCCCGCAAAAGCGCCCGCAAACGCCCGTTTCAACGCCCTTCGATATCTGAGAAAAAGAGAGAGATCAGCATATTCACAAGTTTTCATATATTTTATTATCCCGCAAAAGCGCCCGCAAGCGCCCGTTTCAACGCCCTTCGATATCTGAGAAAAAGAGAGAGATCAACACGTTCACAAGTTTTCATATATTTTATTATCCCCAATGTACGACATAACATTGGGGATAATAAAATATATGAAAACTTGTGAACGTGTTGATCTCTCTCTTTTTCTCAGATATCGAAGGGCGTTGAAACGGGCGCTTGCGGGCGCTTTTGCGGGATAATAAAATATATGAAAACTTGTGAATATGCTGATCTCTCTCTTTTTCTCAGATATCGAAGGGCGTTGAAACGGGCGTTTGCGGGCGCTTGCGGGCGATTGCGGGATAATAAAATACATGAAAACTTGTGAATATGCTGATCTCTCTCTTTTTCTCAGATATCGAAGGGCGTTGAAACGGGCGCTTGCGGGCGTTGCGGGTGCTTTTGCGGGCGTTGCAGGCGCGTTTGCGGGCGTTGCGGGCGCTTTTGCGGGCGCAAACGCCCGCTACTACCGGACGTTAGTGGAGATGAGGGATGCTAGCGCCTTACGTGAAGGGAGAGAGATATGTCAAAGCATTACGCCGTGAAGGCTTATTAACCAATCGGATAGGACCCCATCCATGCGCAGCGTGAGTTCCTATCGGTGTATAGATTATAGATGGCGCTGCGACAATCATTCATAAATACAACCCTATTAGAAAGACACTCACTTCATTTTTGTCGCTCAGCTCCACATGTCTTATTCTTGCTCAGAGTGTCACCGATCGTTCACCAGGTATCACGATATGATCAGACATAGGAAGAATATTCATGGGTATGAAGACACCGACGAGGTCTCTGGTGTAGACAGTGAGAGTCTACGCGATGATACGGATACTGTGAGCTCATCATCTGGCGATGACAGTGATGAAAACTCATGCTCTGATGCGGACAGCACTAGCTCATCCGAGAAAAGCGAAAGTTTGGGTGATTCAGACACGGACGAAGGGGAGCCGTCATTTTGGGATCGCATTGTGGACAAGGCTATTGACGCACACGCCGCTGCTATCCAGGCAGATGGACAGGATGAAGAGACTTTACAGATGGCCTATATCAACATGCAACCACAAATCATAAAATCTGCAATGGCTCTGTATGAAAACTATACCTCGATTCCTCTTGAAATGAAAAGTGATCGTAACCACAGGGCCATCATGAAAACAAAGAGCTACTTAGAAGAGGATATGGGTTTACCTCCAAGAGAGGCCCTAAAAAACGCCATCAAGATGCGGAAACAGCTCTTCAAGGACATGTTGCCCACGGACTTTCCCGGATTGGCAGATAGCGAGTCTGATTAGGACTTGGTACATCGAATAATAATGATCAAAAAAAAAAAAACTGGCGGTGATTTAAGAAGCTCACTGTCGAATGCTGAAATAAGGAAATAAAGCGAAAAGATGATGATGACCGAAGTTGAACTTCAAGAATTCACGAACACTGACAAGAGCTTGATTAAAACTGATATCACTCCAACGTTATGAATTGTAAACATACCCATAGCGGCCCCCAGCTTGGGTACGGCATAACATTGGGGATAATAAAATATATGAAAACTTGTGAACGTGTTGATCTCTCTCTTTTTCTCAGATATCGAAGGGCGTTGAAACGGGCGCTTGCGGGCGTTGCGGGCGCTTTTGCGGGCGCTTGCGGGCGTTGCGGGCGCTTTTGCGGACGCTACGCCTCGTCGGAACACGATACAAATAGTCATCATATCGTGAGCGATCATTACCAATGCTCACCGTGTGTGTTTACTGTATTGTATTGTAAAACAATGCTAGAGTGTTGGTGACTTGTAAAACAATGCTAGTGTGCTGGTGACTTGCACAATAGTGTAAGTTGTCGGATAAATAACACGTTCGATTGAGAGGCCATAATTTTAGCGACGCTAAAACGGTAAAAATTTATCTTTGATTTTGTCAAATTATGTTATGAGTTTATCGAATTTCTTGAAATAATTGTGGTAGAAAGAGTGTTAAACGTTTCTTTTATTCTCACAGTAACGCGGCCAGAGAGACAGGTGCATAGCTAATAGTTGGCCTATTTTAGTCCACGACAACATAGTTCAATTTTCTCCCTTGTGCAGAGACAATGCTAGGGACACCGAATAAAGGTCTTTTGAATGGTATTGATGTCAATATCGACGCATAATATATCACTATTTGAACTTAATGGACCGGTGCGCACAGAGAATGACAATAGATGGGCGTTCATGTGTGACGTTAAATGTACAAGGTCGGACGATTACCGTGTGCATCTACAAACGTACTGCGCTAGGTTAAGCTTAATCACCGGACTCTAGTTTCCCCGTGTAGACGTGGGACAATACCACGCGCTCAGGTGTGACAATGGTTTAGAATGCGTTAGGGCTACGTTGTACGCAAAGATGTATTTTTTTATGTTCACTACAGATATTATCGCCATTAGACGGTTTGACTAATAAATTCTAAACGAGGAATGGCCGTGCGTATATTATTTGACAGAAATTTACGTCCATATTATATATATTTAAGGCCTAATAATTAATAAACCTCGATTATCGAACTGTTTTAGACTAAGAAAATTCAAGTGTTTCTGAAAGAATGTCGTTTCCATGTATACCGGCGCGTATCAAAGGGGGACCGTTTGCGAAAGTGCAATGGACCGGTGCGTCCATAGAAGGACAATAGATGTGCGCTCGGCTGTGACATTCCGAGGTACATAATTTAACTCGCACGGTCAGTTAGCTATACATGTCATTTGCTCTAATACAATGTGTTGTGTTAGTCTATAATATATGAAAGACCTCTCAACATACGCTATGATTCGACCAATAGATCTTTTAAGAAACGAACCGCTTGTTCTCAAAGGAATGATTGATAATGCGAACTTACCTTCATCAAATGTTTTCTCGTCATCCATTGTATACCGAGACAGGAGATCGACCAAATACGTAAAAACGCACCTTCGTACGCCAGAGGCCTGTGACAAACGAATGTTCGCCTTTTATCCTATTAGCTGTCAAAGGGTCACGCGGTGTTTTTATTGTTAGCTATCAAAAGGGTTGCTAAAAATAGGCATCACTGCTAAAAATAGACATCATATCGCCCTATTTAAACCGGTTTCTTACGTAATCGATCTACTTACGAGCGACCATGACCTAATTACGTAACACTATTGCGTCATATCGCCCTATTTAAACCGGTTTCTTACGTAATCGACCTACTTACGAGCGACCATGACCTAATTACGTAACATTATTACATAATTTAAACCGGTTTCTTACGTAATCGACCTACTTTCCCGTGACCTCGACCCCAGTGACGTCATACGATGACGTCAAACGCGTCATACTTGACATAGATACTTCCATCAGGGCTCTCCTACTACTCTCATCTAATCTTTTCCATCTAATCTCTCCAATATTTCTAGCATATAGCAGTACCAGAGGACGTTAACACTGCAATGGGACATAAATTTCGTATATATCATTTGTTGTTTTTGCACTTAATTCGGCCATTTTATATACCTTTTTCTAGAATTGATATTACAAAATTTTCATTTGTACCTCGAGTTTAAAGAGAGTATAACTATGTTTTTAACCCGGTGGACCTTGATCTTTTTACGTCCAAGCAGAGTTTAAACGATGTATTAACAATTACTTTTACAGTACATACAATTAATGTTACCATTTTTTCATACATATATTTATACTTTAATTAACTGTTTTCCGATTATATATATATACTTTACGATTCTAGCAATGTTCTTAATCATTTGTTCTTAATTTTACAATGCACTTGTTAAGCTATAAGCACACTGCTGTACTTTCTTCTTAAATGTCTGTATATAGCGTTTTAATAATCTGTAACTGGATCTCGGTCCGTTGGTTATTTATTGAATAAATAAATAAATTCATCCGACTTTTCAAAGTGACCTGCTTCACTTTTTTTCTCCATACTCTCGTTGCTGGTTTTCAGCCCTCAGCCGACAATTAAGTTTACAACATCACATTCCACATTTTAGCCATCCTAAGTGGTATGTTTAGAGCGCTGCAACAAAGGAATTGGGATCATTGAACTGACGTGTAGCTAAATATTCAGAGCCTGGTCAAACAACAAAACAGTCTATATGGGATCATTGAACTGACGTGTAGCTAAATATTCAGAGCCTGGTCAAACAACAAAACAGTCTATATGAGGAGGTTTTGTACTAAGTTTGATGGTGATCACTGAAACATTATGCCAGGGATCCACTGGTGAACTGGCAAACATTCTACATTTCGTAAGTTATGTCCGTGTGTGTTACAGCTCAACAATGTGATTCTTTTATTTATTTATTTTTATTTTTTATTATTCATCAACTTTAAACATACATGACACGTGTACACAGTTACAGATTAATACAATATGGTCTTCAATAAATACACAACACAGACATATACAATAACACACATATACACATACCCGTTCATAAAATTCATTCGGGGTTTTTTCAGGCTGGTATAAACCGTTGTAATTGATAATAAAAATTCATATTATTAAGTAATCTTGTACAAAACATCATTCCTTACGGAATTTGTCTTCTGTGTTATTGATGGAAGCTGCTAAATTTTCGTCATATACTGTTCATGGAGCATGTTCACAAGAGCTTTAAAGTTTAAAGTAGAGTTTTTTAATTTATTGTTGTTTTTTATATCTTTTAGTTATTAGGATTAGCATGTTCAGAAAATGTTGTTCTATCTCACACCCACATATTATCTTATCATTTGATATAGTACATTGAATGCTCAGAATTTCGGTCAGCCATTTTTGTTCTTCTTTCCAACAGTTTAAAGATAGGAGAGAATAGGAATAGATGTTCTATAGTCTCTTTTTCTTCTTTACAATATGTACAAGCATTGTCATTTCTCTTTCCAGTTGTGTTCAAAAATGCATTTGTACAAAGAATCCTGTGTAGAATTCTATATTGAAAAAGTTTTGTTTCTTTTGTAAAAGAAAAATTGTTCTTGTACACTTCATCCCAATTTATTTGCGGGTGTATGTTGATAATTTAATTCCATTTTTCATTTGCTCTAATTAGATATGGTTCGTCTACGTTATTTAAAATATCGTAAAATAATCTACATCCTTTTACCTGTCTTGATAGCATAACAATGTGATTCCACTATATCATCAATTATATCCTGCTTTCCCTACATCACTTTTATCAAATATCTCATCCTTTCTCTTAGACCGACCACAAATATCTAACCATCTAGCCATCGAGTAAATAAGAAAATGCCTTAGCTTGGCACAGGCATAGCAACGCCTGCTTCTTAGCGAAATTGTAGACATACCTGAAAAGGCACGATAAATACAAAGGTTAATATCAAGTTATCTTAGGATCTCCTTGTTCCAGTTCAACCCCGCTAAATCTTTCTCTTACTCCTTGAGGTAGTGAGCTGAAACTTCCCATAATATATCCTGAGGTCAAGATCTATTTGAGAATATGAAAAATTACAACACATATAAGGGAAGTGGGAAGAGGTGCCGACATACTGACAGAGCCACATGACTTCACAGTATAGTCTTCCGGTTAACCTATTCTAGAGCACATACCAAGAATCTAACGATTCGTCATATGTGTTGTACATGTATCTCAGGTACGCTTTTCATGTGGCAGCTGGGATGAAATGACCACACGGCCCCTAGCACCGGCATAAGCGGTATTAGATACAAATCTAGAGAGCTATGATGGAAATGCTCTGACAACTCGTATATTGGTAATTGGTGAGCTGATTCGCTGTGACAACTCGTACACTGGGAATTGGTGAGCTGTATCGTCGTCAGATGAAAATGACGGCATTTAACACAAAAGACTAGTCTGTAAGGCCCGATGTCGACCCAGCATCAACTTCGCACAAATGCCAACATATATCAAAGACCAAAAGGTCTCTACAGGGCTCGGGCCTCGGGGACGAAACGTCCACCAGCAGAATCTCGCCATATATAGGTAATAACACATGATTACTGATGACCTCGGATGACCTCACAGTGAGGTCATATTCTACAAATGCATCAGCAAGTAATTATCTTCTGTGGAATAAATTAATTTTGGGCACTGTTTAAACGTAAAAAGGCAAGAAATTTCAAGAAAATATCCCTGAGTGCTTATGTCGGAGAATATGCATACAGACTCAAAATGACCCCAATATGATTGAATATAAAGTCACGGAGTGTAAACTGTTTGGTCTCTTTCGACAGTTTGGTTGGGGGAGGAGGATATGACCCCGCCCCAAATGCCTGTGATGTTCTGCATGCTAAATGAAATGAGAATATTAGGATCCCAGTACATCAGTTCATATCGACCATTTCTTCCCCGCTAAACATTGTTCATTCTCCCTCATCTAGGGCTTAATCTTCCCATAACATAAACTGGAAGATATAAAAAGATAAAAGATGAATTGGAGCGATATGCAAGAGGTTGGGAAAATTGACGTCTGGCGACTAAAAAGCAACCATATGAAACCACAGGAAAGCTTCCCTGAGAATACGGTGGATTCTTGGACGTAGCCTTGGTATCTCAGCCGCGCTTTTTTTGCTGATGTTAATGGAGAGACTGGAGTATCCACACGGCCTCTTACACCGGTTTAAGCGGAATTAGATACGCTAGCTCGGGAGATGGGATGACATCAGCTCAAGCAAATAACTCATCTGATGTTAATGGATGAGCATCGAGGACGTCTGATGGAATAAACGCCTCAACATGGGTTAAACTTGGTAATTGCAAGAATACCCAGAAAAACTATCCTGTGATGCCCGACGTCGTACGGCTTAAATTTCCTACCAAAACAATAAACCTACATATATTTGTCGAATAACATCTGATGACGTCACTGTGACGCTACATTGTAAAATTGCTTTTCGATTGTGGAGTCGATTTTCGAACTTTTTATGTAACTATGTTAAGTTCTCCGTATAAATCAGAAAGCAATTATGTGATGTGAAATAAATTGATCTTGAGAACTTCCGAGCTTAAAAAGGCAAGCAATTGCAAGAGGACAACCTAACTTGTCAGTCACATCCACAAGGCTGCCAATTTACCAATGATCCTATGATCGGAGGGGTATAGTATAGAATATAGTATTCTTTATGATATAGTAAAGTGATATAGCTCACAACAGTAAAAATATTGCAGTTTTAGTGTCATAAAGCATCTACAATTGTAGTAAAATACAAGGACATGGTAAAATGTTGCAGTATTAGGGCCATAAAACAGTTTACCATTATACAGTGTTACAGTTTATATTATATATATAAAATACCAAGACATGTTATTTTCAAGGATTTATTTTTTTGCAAAATTACAAGTCTGGTCAATTTTCACGAGTGAGTGAATAGAATTTAACGTCGTTTTCAACAATATTTCAGCTATATCGCGACGAACGAACTAAGCACCATCCAGCCAATTTGCGTTCCTGCTACTTCAAAGAAGAAATCTTTGAAGCAGCATGGAACCAGACACCCTCCATCCACCCTATAAAACACTGATGACAGCATACAACAGACAGGACGCTTACATGGTGCAATAAAGACAAGTGATATTACAATCCAGAATCGTATTTAACTTTGTAAATGTACTTGTATGCCTCAAGGGATGGATGTGCGAAGTGTGGTGCTGTTGTCCAACGTATCATGATCTTATCAAAATATGATCCAGTCATCTGACCTTAAAGCAATTACCAGTCGCAACATATACGCATGATGTATAGATACAGTTCGATGATTTACAAACACAACTATAGCCCCAAGACGAACTCCTTTACGGAATTGGGGTAAGTAAATATACTAGCGGCATGCAGAGCGGGTCGCAGACTTCCAGATCGAATAACGTTACACACACCTGTTACGACCCGGTCCAAGTCCATTTCGCATTGTAATTGATGTTTGGTGTATCAACCGAACTTCATTATTCAGATCGCCGAGGACGCATATCTGTGCCACCAGCAATGCATATACAGCGGAAACCTTTTAATCGCAAAAAATAAATCTCCAAGATTATTGAATGCATTTATCCAGGCAACTCTTTATACAATATAACATTTACCGCATGCCTAGGTCTGTCATTTCACAACCAATTCAATTGAGCAGTATGCGTTTAAGTAGCTTCTGCCATATTACTTAACGTAAGGTACAGACCCCTACACTTAGCCCCGGAATATCAATGGTTAATGTTCGATGGAAAGCTAATATTTCTCTACATCTGTACTGAAACATAAAATAAAACATAAAACCAATACTTGTTTTCGTGTGCTCAGACTGAATTTTAGATTAAAGGCGATATCTAATTATGCTCAAGTTAATAAAGTATTGTTATTCTCATTAGTGCTTTGGACATAAGGAAGGTTAAGGAATAATTTCATTCTATTAATAGATTTCTCTCTATTAGTAAGCATGTTATCTATTCACAACACTGATTGTATCATGCCATGGAAGGAATTGAGACACGCATTAATTAAACTATGCCGGCGCACTGACAAGAAGTCATAGGACTTCACAGGCATAATGAATGCATATTTCTAAAAACCAAAATTGACTCCTGTGATGATTTTTATCCTAGTTACGCAGGTCATGGTGCATCTTGACATATTAAATTGGTAAAATTAAACTCATAAAGTGTCGGTAAAAGGTTTTTATTTGTTCCTAGAAAAGAAGGTATGAAATCATGACCACAATAGCCATTCCTCCTTACAATGATTTGTCAGTTATCCTATAAAGTTGTGATGATTTTTATCCTAGTTACGCAGGTCATGGTGCATCTTGACATATTAAATTGGTAAAATTAAACTCATAAAGTGTCGATAAAATGCTTTTATTTGTTCCTAGAAAAGAAGATATGAAATCATGACCACAATAGCCATTCCTCCTTGCAATGATTTGTCAGTTATCCTATAAAGTTGATCACAATGCCCCAAAATGAAGTGTTTTTACCTGTGATGCATTGGAACATTATATTATACATGACTACAAAAGCTTATTCTTATAAGTCAGATTGTAGCAGACAAATACAGCTCCAAAGCAACCCAACCTTCCCTAAAGCTAGTTTTGCACAGCGTGTAGTTTTTTTACCTTACCAACAGGAATGATATAGCCCTATTTATGTGTCCAACGGCATTTGCGTAGACTTCGCCATCCATAAAATGACTTGCGAATCGTGTGTCGCCATTATTGCTGAGCAATATCCGATACTTTACCGTATACTGTTCGGTCTTCATCCGACTCGAGAAATCTGATAAATTACAGGTTTTTCATACGACTTCTAAAACATATACTGTCTGAGCTTACAAAAGATACAGATCTGAAAAACTTCCATATCATCCAAAATGTGTTGTAGATCTGTAATTTTGAAAAAAGTAGGACAGCACATGACTAGAAAATGGCGGATTACGTTGGGGTTATGTCGTAGAGTTTAGCTGATTCGCTGACATCACGTGGTGTTGATTTCGGGGATATTCCCTCATATAGTTGCCGAAAGTAGGCTGAAAATGGATACACACGATCCCAGGGTCAGTCTTAACGCGTATAGATGACCCAGATGGTTACAGCTTGTGTACAATGGGTTAGTATCAACCCATGTTGAATGCAGCTGGCGACATGACACATCTATAATTAAATCTAGGAGGAAGGGAATGGACCAGTGTTAATACAATAGATTACCATCTCTCGGGACCGCCAAGGTGTCAGATCCGACATTCAATATTCAGCCGTCGTTCAGGTCGTCCCGGGGTTAGGGGCCGTATGAACCCATGTACTCCAAAATCCTCATCGTACTCATATGAACAGTCACAATCAAAGCGTGACTGAGATACATCATTCTTTAGATGACGACTTTACAACGAATATTTTGGATTAAGAATACTGATCAGCGATACGGATTTGATATTTTTGAAACATCATGATGTCTTGCCGGCATCATTGAATTACAAGCGTCTAATCCGTTATCCATAATTCAGCCGTCGTCCATTAGAGAATATCCGCGTCCATAATCCAAAGACATATTCCATATTCCATATAACAGTATTAGCACCAAATTCAAGAAGGCAATCATAGTATACATAAACATAGGCTTGTTTCCTGCAAGAGAGAAGCGGTCAACAGTTTTCAATGATGCCGGCAAGACATCATGATGTTCCAAAAATATCAAATCCGTATCGCTGATCAGTATTTTTAATCCATAATATTCGTTGTAAAGTCGTCATCTAAAGAATGATGTATCTCAGTCACGCTTTGATTGTGACTGTTCATATGAGTACCATGAGGATCTTGAAGTACATGGGTTCATACGGCCCCTAGCCCCGGGTTAAGCGGAATTAGACACAAGTTACGAAACGTAGCGCCATAGATCTTGCACGCTACGTTCGTATTTTTTTTATCAGCATGCGATATGTATCGCCAAATTTGAGAAACTTTGAGTGGAGGCGTTTGGTGGAATAGCCCTGTTTTATAAGTTTCTGTAACAATGTTTTGTGACGTTGATTAAAATCGTCACATTTAACACAGGATCTAGCAAATGCTACTAAGCGAGATATGTATACGCCATATGCAGGTCCCACTGGAATATTACTGTCCAGAAAGGGATAGTTTACGATATCGAAATTGTAATCATCTCTTTTGTCATAAAGTCGACGAGAGAATGCCCGCTTCATTTTTATAGAGAGAGATCTAAATATGATGTGCCTGTAGGGCTATCTGTAGTTTCCTTCAAATCCAGTGAAGGTGGATATATATCCTTCACTGCGTCATTTATATAGCGATTATCCACAGCGAGAAGATCGTCTATATAGCGTTTGGTGAATGAGAAGGAACGGGCTTTGAATGGATCGGTTTTTGAAAGCGCCTGCATATAGTCATATTCATAAGAGAACAGATACAGGTCAGCTGTTGACCGCTTCTCTCTTGCAGGAAACAAGCCTATGTTTATGTATACTATGATTGTCTTTTTGAATTTGGTGCTAATACTGTTATATGGAATAGGTCTTTGGATTATGGACCCGGATATTATCTAATGGACGACGGCTGAATTATGAATGACGGACCAGACGCTTGTAACAGAAGAATATCCGCATCAAAAATCGAATGACTTCTTTCGTGCGACAATTAGCCGGAATTTCAAGTATGCATGACGGTTTGCTGCAAGTGAGAAGATTTTTCAAAAATGACAGCAAAACATCAAGCTGTTACTCACATACAATTCGTACAAAAGATTAGTATCTATATCCAATTGAATCTCCAATCGTTTTCTGGAGAATAATGTATCTCAGTCACGCTTAAGGTACAGGCCTGAATGTGATGTCCCATCTTGGCTATCATCACAAAACATTATTACAGAACTTACAGAACAGGGCTCTACCACCAAGCGCCTCCACTCAAAGTATCTGAAATATTTAACCCGGTGCTAGGTGCCGTAATAATACATTTACTTCAAGATCCCCATGGTGTTCATACGCACAGGCTCAATAAAAGCTTGACTGAGATCCATCAGTATCTAGATAAAGACTTTAAAAGAAAACAAGCAGCCAGAGGATGCTAAGTCCCCCGCCGAAATGGCAGCAATATTTTTTAGCATTGTTGGTCTCGGGGGATATACATGAGGGAGGCAACTGCTACTTCATAGGCGTTGGATGCGGAAGTGTCTTTCTGCCTTCTCAAGTTTTAAAATCAACTCAGAACAGTTGAGTGAACGTTTTTTTTGCTTCTGTAATATAGTTTAGTTTCCATGCAGTGAAGCATGGAAATTATGTAACCGAGAAGCATATTATCTGCAAACCAAATTTGATGAGAAGCTGAATGCATCCTCAACCTATTGTCTGGAAACCAAATTTTAAATTTGCCACCAGGTGTCGCCACCTGTAGGTGCAAGTGGGCGAAATGCAATCCCAAGGATCATCTCATGACATGGTGTATCAGCATACAAACTTTGGGAAGAATCTGAAAAGGGGTTATTGCCCGGAAACCAAATTTAGATTTGTATGCACAAGTGTGTGAAACACAATCCCAAGTGACATCTTATGGCATATGAATACCAAATTTGAGAAGAATCCGATGAGCAGTTGTCAAATTATTGCCAGAAACAAATTTCAGATTTTTCCACCAGGTGTCACCACCAGTATGCAGAAGCAGGTGAAATACAATCTCAAGGGACATATCATGGCATGGTATCTGCATACCAAATTAATAAAAAATCTGATAAGCGAAATCAAATTTAGATTTGACACGAGGTGGTGCTACCTGTAAGCACAAGTGGGCGAAACGCAATCCCAAACCACATCATATGTCATGATATATTCATACCAGATTTAAGAAGAATCTGACGAGCGGTTCTCAAGTTATTACCCGGAAACAAATCTGGTATTTCGCCACCAGGTGGCATCACCTGTAAGTAAAAGTGAGCGAAAGGCAATCCCACGCAACATCTCCTGGCATGATACATGCATGCTAAATTTGAGGAGATTCCGATGAGCAGTTCTCAAGTTAATGACTGAAAACAAATTTTGATTTTAACACCTGGTGGCGCCACCTATAGGCACAAGTGGGCGAAATGCAATCTCAAGCGACATCTTAGGTCATGGTATTACCCGGAGACAAATTTGGGATTTTGCCACCAGATGGCGCCACCTGTAAGTGCAAGTGAGTGAAAGGCAATCCCATGCAATATCTCCTGGCATGGTACATGCATGCTAAATTTGAGAAGAATCCGATGAGCATGCAGTTCTCAAGTTATTGGCCAAAAACAAATTTCAGATTTTGTCATCAGGTGGCGTCACTTTCTGAGCAGAACGCAATCCCAAGCAACATCTCATGGCAAGGTACAATGTATATGCATGCCTAATTTGGGAAGAATTTGATGAGCAGTTCTCAAGTTATTAGCCGGAAACCAAATTTCGAGCAACATTTCAAAGTTATTGCTTGCAGCACAATAGAACGGGAAGAACCCTAGTGGCGCCACCTACAGGCAGATCTTTCTGAAACGCAATACCAATCAACATCTTGTCACAAGGAATGCATATGCCAAATATTGAAGAAACAAGATACAGTCGATCGAATACGATTGGAGGCATGCCTTACATGCACGCATCTTTAGTAAAGGAAACATTCATTATTTGTGAAGCAAGTGAAGAAAGTAAAAACGTAAAACTAGCGCCATGTGTAGGCAGATAGGCATAAAAAATAATCCCAACCGAGATCTTGAGGCAAGATCCCTTGACATTGGAAATAGAAAATGTTAACTTGGTCTACAGGTGGTGCCACTCATGAGCAGATCGACAAGAAAAACAATACCAAGTGAAACCTTCAGGTAAGGTACATGTATACCAAACTTGGAAAGAATTTATTCAAGTATTAAAAAGTTATTGTGCGGAAACATAATTTTAAATTTGCCCCCAGGTGGCACCACCTATATGTGGATTGGTATGAAAAACAATGCCAAGCGAGAAATTGAGGCGAGGTACCTACACACCAAATTTGGAATGAATCGGTTCAGGTTTTCAAAAGTTATTGTCTGGAAACACTTAACTTAGCTTTCAGGTGGTCCCCCTATCAACATGAAAAACATTCTCAAGCCAGATCTTAGGCAAGGTACCACCACACCAAATTTGGAAAGAATCCTTAAGGTTTTCAAAAGTTATTGTCTGGAGATGCAATTTTAACTTGGACCGAGGTGGCGCCACCCAGAAGCGGATTGGCACGAAAAACAATTCCAAGCAAGATCTATAGACAAGGGACATATTTACCAAATACAAAAACATGGGTCTGTGCCTGATAAATTGAAACCTTTTGGGGTTGCAATTATCCCAATATTGCAGACAACACACAAATTTCAGCTTCTGCCAAGATATATTGGAGATATATATGCTCAAACACAATATATGAGGGTCGGGCGAGGGCTAGTTTGGGAGATAGAGGGTGCGGCTCTGCGCCCTGGGGATGGGGACATGCTCTCCTTGAGGGTAGTGGTAGGTGTGCTGACATGAAAGCCATAAAAAAGCTCCCTGTACATGAAACAACCACACTGACAACTGCATGCCATCATCTGTCAGTCCGAAAAACCACAAGGTGGAATTCAATTCAATTCAATTCAGGAAGTTGATCATATGCACAGTGTGCACCCAAACTTTAGGAACTTAGTTGTAATTAATATAGTAAGTTACAGGTGTGGACACAAATGGTTCCTGTAGAAGCTTTAGGGTAAATCATATGATGTGAAATACAATTATCTGATAGCAAAATTGAAGGAAATGTTGTCCTTCATTTAACATGACACGAAATTCACCCAAAAAAAAACTCGAGTTCGGTTTTCATGTTATACATCTGAAATAAAATATGGTTGTGCAAAAGCTTTAGGGTAAATCATATGATGTGGATTACAATTATTTGATAGCAAAATTGAAGGAAATGTTGTCCTTCATTTAACATGACACGAAATTCAAAAAAAAAAACCCGGGTTCGGTATTTCATGTTATACATCAGAAATAAAATATGGTTGTGCAAAAGCTTTAGCGTAAATCATATGATGTGGAACAGAAAGATTTCATAGCAAAATTGAAGGAAATGATGTCCTTCATTAAAGGCAACACAAAGTTCAAAACTAACACGGGTGCGGTAGTGTGGAATCCCCACCAGTTATTTCATATTATACTTCTGAAATAAAATATGGTTCCTGCAAAAGCTTTAGGGTAAATAATATGATGTGGAATAGAAGGACTGGACAGCAAATTTTAAAAAATGGTGTCCTTCATTTGAAGCGACATGAAATTCAAAACTAACAGCGAGAAGCGGAAGAAAGAAGAAAAAATGACAAATGCATTTAGGGATGCCTAATTATTAGACAAAGCATTTGGAAGTTATCGCTTGTGAAGAATTTGAATGGAAACCACGGACATGCACAGAATATTGGAACAAGACCCAGTGGCGCCACCTTCAGGTGGATCTTGCTGAAACGCAATACCAACCCATGTCTGGTCACAAGGAGTGTATATGCTAAATTTCGAAGGAATCCGACAAAGCTTTTGGAAGTTATCGCCTGTGAAGAATTTGAACAGACATCCACAGACACAAAGAGAGCAAGCCCCATTTTAACTGGAACGGACACGAAGAAGCGAAACTCAGTGGCGCCACCTTCAGGCAAATGTTACTGAAATCCAGTACGCAACCGCGTCTTCTCACAAGGAATGCGTATGCCGAAGAATCCAAGAAAGCGTTTGGAAGTTATCGCTTGTAACTACATCCACGGACACAAAGAAGCAAGATCCATTTTGACCCAGTGGCGCCACCTTCAGGCAGATGTTGCTGAAATGCGATACTGACGTCTTGTCGCAAGGAATGCGTATGCCGAATTTCGGAAGAATCCAACAAAGCGTTAAGAAGTAATTATTCGAACAGACATGCACGGACATGCACGGACACATAGAAGCAAGAACCATTTTAAAGTCCCCCGGCTGCGTTGCGGCGGGGGACAATTATATAGATTAAGAAAATTGTTCAGCGTAACGGTTTTGATATGTTTGGAACATCATGATGTCTAGCCGTCATCACTGAAAACTGTTGACCGTTTCTCTCTTGAAGGAAACTAGCCTTTTCTCTCTTGAAGGAAACTAGCCTATGTTTATGTATACTATGATTGTTTTTTGATTTGGTATCAATGCTGTTGTATGAAATAGATCTTTGGATTATGTACGCAGAGACCCTTTAATGGACGGTGGCCTATACTCGACAGTTTTATCGGTAGATATATCTCTCGCACACTTTCAGGGCCCGAAGGACTGGATTTATTGAAACTTCCCGAGTGAATACGTTCACAACGGGATGCGTCACTTCACATCGATACTTTTCCAAGGGGATGTGTGAGTTTTGAATCATATTTCAAACATAAAGGATGGTTTTTGAGCTAGCGATATTGTGCCAATATATCTTAATTGAAATTATTAGATTTATTGTTGGACAGTGTGTTTATACAATTCGTGCAAGCAAATTGTGATTTGCCGTTCTATAGTTTGTCTGAAATGTAAGCACACCTCGTACTTGCAGCCATATCCACCGCGTAATTTAATTAGCAGTCCTAGTATTAAGTTTATTAGTGCTGTGCTGTAGCAGATCTTACGACGACACGAATCTGCCTATTTTTCTTCGTATCACGGACAGCAGTGAATCCAGAGATATGGAGAATTTGGTTGTGCGAGATCGTGGAGTATTTCACGCGGCTGATTACGCCATTTTCGGGCTAGTAATTGCGCTTTCGTCAGGAGTTGGTGTCTATTTCGCTATATCCGGTGGACATCAAAGAACGACGTCAGAATATCTGGTAGGAAATCGCAGAATGAAGATTGTTCCTGTTGCGCTGTCTTTGTTGGTATCATACCACTCGTCTATCCTGATGTTGGGGTTCCCAGCGGAGATGTACAGCCATGGGACTCAGTTTTGGATGTCACAGATTGGACTGCCCTTAGCATTTCTGTTCATAGCATTCGTGTTTGTCCCATTGTTTCACCCTCTACGAGTAACAACTGGTTATGAGGTAAACATTTCATATAAATCACTCACTATAGGTTCATAACAAAGGTGGAGTTAATGTAAAAAGGGGCACTTCAGATGTTAAAAAATGGAGCAATTCAAACGTATTCAGACAAGCAACCAGATGGTACGTCCTCCGCCGAAATGGCAGCGATAGTTTTGAGATTGTTGTTTGTGTCGGGGATATAGATGTGGGAGGCAACTGCTGTTTGCCATACTTAATGGAGGGTTAGTGTTTGACTCATGAGGTATTAACTGGTATGAGGGTGGTGGGGATTCTTTATATATTTTATATATGTTTGCAAGAATGCTTACATCATACGCTCTGTAGTCACCAAATTCAGATGTTGCTCTCTATTTGCTATAATTTTGCAAGGATCCGATAAAGGGCCCACGAGTTATTGCCCGAAAAGCAAATTAAGACCTTTTCACCAGGTGTCATCACCTGTATGTGCAAGTTGGATAAACGCAATCACGAGAGACATCTCATGACATGGTATCTGCATACCAACTTTGAGAAGAATCCGATGAGGAGTCCTCAAGTCATACCCGGAAACCATATTTAAATTGTCTACGAGGTAGCGCAATCCCAAGCAACATCTCCTGGCATGGTATATCAAACTTGAGAAGAATCAGATTAGCAGTTTTCAATTGATGGTCTGAAAATAAATTTCGGATTTTGCCACCAGGTGGCACTACCTGTAGGCAGAAGAGGGCGAAACACAATCTTAAGGGACAGATCATGGGATGATATCTGCACACCAGATTTGAGAAGAATCCTATGAGCGGTTCTCAAGTTATTGACCGGAAACGAAATTTAGAAGCTGCCACCAGCTAGCGCCACCTGTACGTGCAAGTGGGCGAAACTCAATCCTAAACCGCATCTCGTAGCATGTATAATGTGACTGAGTGGGCGTCAGGTCTGCCTACGACATGATATTTCAGTGGGACCGCACTATAAAAACGGGAGCATCAGATCTGCTCTGTTACAAGTATGTACCCCCACCCCTCCTTTCCCTTCGTGATATACAGGGGAAAAATGTTGAAAGCGACGTTCAACCCTATTCACTTACTCTCATGACATGGTATACGCATACCAAATTTTAGAAGAAATCGATTGGCAGTTCTCAAATTATTGCCCGGAAACGAATTTCGGGTTGTCACCAGGTGGCGCCACATGTAGGTGCAAGTGGGCGAGACGCAATCCTAAGCGACACCTCATGGCACGGTATATTCAAATCAAATTTACCTGAAAAGGAAAGGTATTTCGGAGGAATCTGACAAAGCATTTCAAAGTTATAGCTCGCCGCACAAAAGAATGAAATAAAGCTTGGGGACCCCTCTCACGGGCAGCTCTTGTTGAAACGCAATGCCAATCGACGTCTTGTCGCAAGGAATACATATGACGAATTCAAAGTTATCACTTGCGAAGAATTCGCACGGACATTAAAATTTGAGTGTTCAATGTTGAAGTTATTGAACACCAAAATGACGAGGCGTCCCAAAACTTTAATGCCGGTACTTTGCTAATTATACCATCCCTCAAGCTAACTTTAAAGATTTTGGACTATACTTTTTTGTGTGTGCAATTCCGTAAAGTTGGTTTGTTTTAATGGCAACTATTTTTGTGACGATAATATTCGCGTGCAAAATGATGATGCACCAGATTTCTACTGATTATCAATTTCAGAAGGAAATATCTCGAAAACGTCACCCACTGACAACTTTTACTTACATCATTAACGTTCTAAAGTAAGATTTTCATTATTTTCAGAGACAGAAACAGTTTATTAAACAAATATATTTATTTCCTTGACGATGGGCCTGCTTGACCTAGTTCACACTTGTTCCCATATTGATTTCAGTATTTAGAACTTCGCTTCAAGTCTAGAGCGGTACGTTTGACGGCCTCGGCCCTTGGTATTTTAAGTCAGGTGAGTCTCTCATTATTCTGTCATCCATTAAAGAATTTCCGCGTCCGTAATCCAACCCGTAATTCGTATAACAGCATTAGCACAAACTTCAAAAATAAATCATAATATACATAAAAATATGCTGGTTTCCTGCAAGACAGAAGCAGTCAACAGTTTCAACGATTCCGGCAAGCCATCTTCATTATTAAATTCTTAAACATATGAATTCGTTCTAAAGTCCTCATCTAAATCCTGATGTATCTCAGCCACGCTTTGATTGCGTCTGTTCATGTGAACACTATAAGGATCTTGTAATACATGGCTTCATACGGCCTGAATAAGCGGAGTTAGACACAAGTTACGAAACGTATCACCACAGATTTTTCTCGTAAGCTTGAGTCAGCGAGTGTGTGTATCACATTATTTTTCTCTGCTAAAAAATCTTGCCTCTTGCACTTCTTGGTTTTGAACGTTGTGACCTGGAGATTATTTCTTTTACTCGAGCAGATAGAAATGAAGACGTTTCCTGTTTTTCCCGCCGTCTAACTAGATTTAGATAATTAAAAAAAAAGTAGTGTGGAACAGCGGAGTATATTGCTGGCATCATTGTAAATGTTTGACAGCTTGTCTCTTCCAATTAACTCTCCTGTGTTGATTCATTTCACACCCGGTTCAGTAAATTCCGCATTAGTGCACATCGTCTGCAAATAGAACAGGGTCAATACAAGAGCCGAGATATTTTTATCCGAAAGTGCTGGTATAATTGCAATGCTGTTGAGGATGAGATTCATGTCCTATCACATTGCGCAGCTTACTGCGATGGCAGACAAATTTATTCACTGTTGCAAACAGGCGTTCCCCCATTTTCGCCAAATTACCAATGGAGTACAAATTTACCTGGATACTTAACAATGAAAGTCCACTGATTTGTCTAGCTGTAGCTGAGTTCCTACATAAAGTATCTATCTTCCGAAGTAACATCAGCAATAAGCAAAACAAAATATAAATCTATAGATAAAAGACCCTGTACGATACTTGTATACATGATATATTGTTTAGTGGTATGTATTTCAGGTATGGGGAGGGAATCAGCAAAATGAGAAGTGGGTTGTTTTGATAGGTAATGTTGGAATTTCTGTAATGTTATGATTGTTGTCTCCTTGCGGGCGCTTTAATTAGCATAAAAAAATCTATTCTATTCTATCTTGCTTGGAGTTTGGTGCCAATTGAAATTGGAGCAATAGGCAGAAGGTGGGAAAAATTTACGTCTTTACGAAGCGTAACCATCCCGTTCTCAGTTGCCAAAAAGAAAGAAAATATCAACAAAGAAAAGGAAATTAAAAAGGAAATTGTTGAAAAAGAAAAAGAAATATGTCTCGCGTCGAATGACTCTATATATGAAATAAAGCAAAAGTTGGACACGTTAAACAGGAACTGAGAAGACACCAGGTCCTGGAAGGTGGAAGGGACGATAATCCGGTCCAAAGCAAATACTATTTAATCTGGCGAGAAAAACTCGTCTCATTTTTCTTCATTAGAAGAGAGAAACTACATCGTGAAAACAATACCAGAATTAGAAACAGAGACGGGAACTGTTCATACTCCAGAAGATATTTTAAGGGAACTCAAATCTTTTTATAATAAACTGTACTCCGCACGAGATGATTCAAATAATATTGATGATAATATCTTTCTGAACCAGTCTGTCAAACTATCAGATGCAGAGCAACATTCATGTGAAGGAAGACTCACTTTAAACGAACTAACGCAACAAAAAACATAAAAATTGAAAAATCTCCCGGATCGGATGGCTTCCCGATAGAATGTTATACCTGTTTTGGGGACGAACTCGCGGTATTTCTTTTACGCTCAGCAAATCAATCGTTTGAAACGGGAATATTATCGTCGTTTCAGCAGCAAAGTTACATATCATGCCTACCAAAGGAAGGTAAAAATAGAAAATTTATAAAAAAAATTAGCGCCCAATATCACTATTAAATATAGATTACAAAATTATGTCAACTTTTATAGCTAAAAGAATACAGGAAGTTGTGCCATCAATAATTGACGAAACGCAAAAGGGGTTCATGAAGGGAAGGTACATCGGAGAAATAACTAGACTTTTATGAGTTTATAAATCATACTGATGAAAAAAGTATTCACAGTCTACTCTTCTTGATCGACTTTGAAAAGGCCTTTGACTCTGTGTCTTGAAACTATAGAGAAAGATGCCTTTTACCTTTTAATTTCGGGAATAATATAATACGTTGGATCAAGACATTCCAAAATTGTAGCAAAAGCTGTGTTGTAAATAATGGGTATATCTCTGAATTTTTCAATTTACAAAGGGGTTGTCGACAGGGGGACCCGATATCTCCGTATATTTTTGTCCTTGTTGTGGAGACACTTGCCATCTCCGTTAAACAGGACAAAAATATCAAAGGAATAACAATAGAAAACACAGAAATAAAAATTCAGCAATATGCTGATGATACTACTATCATTCTTGACGGCTCGAGAGAATCTCTTGAAGCAGACATGGGTCTTTTGAATAAGTTTTCTTCTTCATCTGGATTATATCTCAATGTAGATAAGTCAATCGCAGTGTGAATAGGCCAGAAAAAAGGTTGTACTGTCAAACTATGTCATTACACGATAAACTGGGATCCAGGAGGATTTAAGCTACTCCAACATGAATGATACGGTTGAAAGAAATTGTAACGAAAAAATGACCTCTATTAAGAAAATTCTAGGAAGCTGGTTCAGAAGAAATCTGACCCCTATAGGCAAAATTAGTTATTAAAACATCTTCCGCTTTTAGTACACCTATTTTCAGTCCTACCAAACCCTGATACAACTTTTATATCAAATTTAGAAAAAAAGCCTTTTCCGGTTTATATGGAACGGAAAGCAAGACAAAATAAAACGTAAAACAATCATTATGTCCAAAGCAGAAGGTGGATTGGCTATGATAAATTTTGAAGCCTTTGCATCATGTCTGAAAGTGAAGTGGATAAAGAGAGTGGTGGAGGACGACGGCATTTTTTGGGCATTGGTAAAAAACATATTGCGCCCTGCTGATCATGATGTTTGGTGTCTAGATTCTGCAAGCATATATGCTGTACAAAAAGAAATAAAAACCCCGTTCTGGTGTGACACACTCAGATCATGGGCAGAATGTGTGGAATATTGCGAAGCAACAGACAAAAACTACAACACTCTTCTGTTTTACCTTGTTCCTATATCAGAGTGGAATGATAGACGCCGCTGAGTGGATGTGGGTGCATCCTTTATTACTGATCTTCTGAATGAGGATGGTACACGTTTTTCAAAATTCAATGAACTCCAGACTAAATATGGAATCAAACCTATCTATTTCATCCTTCATTGTGCTATAATATGTCGAGTGAAAAACGTACAAATATAAAAAACGGTACTTTTATTAAAAAATATTACGAATCAACGAGAAGTATACAGACGATTAATGAATCAAACATGCTCAAAATTTATTTACCTTATATTTATTAAAAAGATAGAAATCAAACCGCAACGAAATCAGGAGAAATGGGAAGATGAACTAAATTCAAAAGAACTGCCTTGGACTTCAATATACAACTGGACACCATCCAACCATATTTGCAATACCAAATCATTCACAGAATACATGTAATCAATTCTCTTTTAAAATTATGGGGTAAAACCGATACCAATATGTGTACTTTCTGCAACCAAAAGAAGGCAAGTATCCTGCATATGTTTTATGAATGTATTTATTCGTAAACAATTTGGGACAATCTTCATACATGGTCAAATGAAGTAGAAATTCAAATGGAGGAGACGTCGGGATCCCAAGTAATCCTGGGTAATACAGTTTCTGTTCTTAACGATCACCTGCTGTTACTCGGTAAACAATATATATACAGATGTAGATACTACAATCTGAAGCCTGCTTTCGATGGCTTAAGGGGCACTGTGATCAGAACCAGAGATATTGAAAGTATATCTATACACAAAAAATGAATCTCTATATCTTCGTTCAGATGTGGGGTCCCCTGGCGTAACCACCAAGCAGTAGTTAACATGTTCGTATCTTATGAATAATTGAACTAATAAATCTGGTAATTTGTTTCATCACTTTGGTGGAGATAACATACGGAAAAAAGTTGTTTCTTCCAAAATTTGTTTATTTGTTATTGTGGATGCAGGAGCACGTGTGTGTGTGTGTGTTTTGTCCTGTTTGTGTCAGCATGGAAAATGTTCCAGTTAAACTTGTCTATGCATATATATTTGTTTGTCTGGCTCTGGAACAGAGAACCCGTACCAACATGTGTATTGAAAAATCCTGAACCCTTGACCATGTGGGCGTGTAAGGACATGTAAAATCGTGGTCATGGTAAATAAATGTCCAGTGGCCTGTTCCAGGGCTTAAACTGAAAAAAAATTACGTCTGGCGACTAAAAAGCAACCATAAGGCTCTACAATAAAGCTTCCTTCAGCGACTCACATTCGGACCCGATAATACGTGGGCGTGACCGTATTATCTCAGTCCTATCCGCACGACCCCTAGCACCGGCTTAAGCGGAATTAAGATACGGAAGCTCGGGAGCTGTGATGACAGCTCAAACAAATAACTCATCTTATGTAAACGGAAGTAGCATCGATGACGTCTAATGGAGTAAACACCCCAACATGGTGTAAACTTGGTAAATGCAAGAATATCAAGATAAACTAACCTGTGACGTCGTATGGCGGAAATTTCCTAACAAAACAATAAACCTAGATGTATTTGTCGAATGACGAATTTAAGAATCAGGCAGTTTGCATGTCTTGGATTTTTAAGAAATGAAGACGTTCCGGTTTCCCTGCCGTCAAACTGGATTAGATAATACTAATCATTAGTAATGCCAAAAATCGGGATGTATTGTCGGAATCATTATAAGTGTTGACCGCTTGTCTCTTCGAAAACACTAGCCTGTGCCTATTTATTTCACGCCTGCTTGGAGTTCGGTGCTGATTGAAAATCCCATGGGAACAGGAAAACGCTTATGAACGTTGAATGCTTTATTGACGAGGGTTTCACACTGAATCTCCGATCTGACATCTCCTGCTAACATCTTCAAGACATGGAAACTACTTCTACCTAACAGGGAATCAGCTTTCGTTTACTTGAATGCTTTTTTTGCCAAGAGTCATATATGAAGATAGTTTCCATTCTGCTATTACTGATGGTTAACTGATAAATAATTAATCTGGTGCCATTATAGTGGGATGGAATAACAGACTTGAGTGAAAAACAGGTTTAATCACGGATGACAGACTAGTCTGGCATGAGACGATAAATTTAATACGTTAATTACGCCCTTCTTCCAGAAGCATTGGTGTCAGATTCGGCGTTCAGTATTCAGTTGTCGTCCACAAAAGAGAGATAGAGAGAGAATTATGGTTTAATATCGCGTTCAGCAACATTTCAGCTATATAGCGACGCTCAAACAGAAATCTAAGTACTCAAGCCAGTAACTAAATAATTCAACACATTAGAACATACACACATTATAACTTCTGCAACAAACCGATTTCTCTCAAATAACCCAAGACGCTGTCCTCTGTCACCCGTCTAAAACGATCTTCCAAAGTAGCCGCTCGATAAAAAGAATCTCGTACAATCTTAAAATCTATGCAGTCGATAAGAATGTTCCCTGTGAGATCTTCCTGACATGGGATACACCTCGGATCTGGCTGTTTTTTTTAGTAAATGTTCGTGAGTTAATCTTGTATGGCCGATTCTACATCGCCTGATCATGTCTTGATCGAAACGTTTCTGGCCGTCCAGATAAAATAAAGTATAGCCTACATTTTTTTTTAACTCATGAAGTTTGTTATTATTCATAGCATACCATAGAGAATGAAACAGTCGTCTCACATAAGTACAAATAGAGGGTCTAAAATGGGATATGGCATTCCAACAGGATCAACCTCATTATCTAGGGCTGCATTACCCAAAAGATATTCCGCGTCGATAATCGACATACGTTTTTACGCTCGACAGTTAGTATCAATTCTAGGCATTAAATGAGAGAGAGAGAGAGAAAAAAGTTGGTTGCTTGCAAGAGAGAAGGGGTCAACAGATTCCTTGGATGGAAGTAAGACATGATATTCTATTCGTCAAGTCTTCATCAACAAGTAATCATTTACCCAAATGTTTTCGGCAGTACAATACACGTTAGTCACGCATCATTTGAATACCATGCAAATGCAATGTGCGATATTTAGCACAAACACTGAAAATTTCGAATGCAGGTACATGTATTTGGTGAATCTACAACAGCGATCTACGACGTGGATTGAAATGTTCACATTTTTCGAAGAATTTAGTAAAAACACTACTAGGCGAAATATGCATATACCAAATGTCGATTCATCATTTCTGATTTCATTTCAGACTTTTTACATGGGAGTTGTTTTATTTGGTCCGGCGACTGCATTGGAGGCAGGTTGGTGGGGAAGTATTTCTACTTATTATTGCGCCCGAGAATATAGGAACACGGAATGTCCCAGCACATTCGAAATGTATCAATATGATTTGATCTGGAAAATCTGTAGCTTAGGGATCTCATATAACGGGAAATTCCCACTATAGTTCAAGTTAATCCATGGACAATGCTGTCTGGCCCTAATGGCGGCGGGCGGTGCACAGGCACCTGGCTGGCCTGAGCTGCGGTTTGTCAATCCGGGCGCTTCCTTATGTCTTTAACTCAGAATATAGTTTTAATCGATAACTGGTATATTTTCGACCTGAAGTTGCCAAATTATTATAAATGTAAGCTTATTGGTCCTTTCTTGGAATAGTGGGAATATGTTATCCATATTGTCATATTCACACCAGTTATCAAGAGAAAAAGCGCTCCATGTTATAAATATAGCGGAGAGATCACGAGAACAGCCCATGCACGCGGTGGCCCATACACTGTGTACCAGCGTCGCCGACACCGGGGCAAGACAGCACTGTTCAAGAAATAATGCGGAAGGACTCCATTAAATCTGCCGGTGATGTTATCAAATTGGCCCTCAATTGGCTAACTTTAGCCGTGTGATAGCATCCTGCTCCACCACTGGTGTAGAATTATGCATACTGTAGACGTTTTATCTTGAACAGCGTCACAGTATTCTCGGAAATATGGATCCTAATTAAACGCAATATAAACGCCGGCGTACTACCAAAAAGACATGTGACACCATAGGCCTGAGATTTGTATCTGAGCTAAGCTTATATTGTGCCTATTCTTGGATGACATGCCCACACAACCCCTAGGATCGGTTCGATCGGTATTAGCTACCAATATTAAGAGCAATGATGTACTAGACCTATACAGTCATCTGATGGATGTACTATACCAATGGGTGAGAGTTTTTTTTCTGGTATGGGTGGGAAATATTACTTTCTCTATTATCTTAAACACTTGAACATAGACTACGGAGATTTGTTCTCCGCGTGACAGATTGTCCGTCAAAATTTTGAATTTCATCTGACAATAACAGACCACTAAGAGAACAGCTACTAAGAGATAAGAAATCAACGCTGGGAGAGAGAGAGGGAGAGAATTAAGGTTTAATGTCGCGTTCAGCAATATTTCAGCTATATAGCGACGATCAAACAAAATTCTAGGTACTCAAGCCAATAACTTAATAATCCAACGCATTAAGACATACACGTATTAAAACTTATGTAACAAACCGATTTCTCTCAAGCAACCCAAGACACAGTCCTCTCTGACCCGACTAAAATGATATTCCAAAGTAGTCGCTCGATAAAAAGAATCTCTTACAATCTTAAAATCTAGAGAGAGAGAGAGAGAGAGAATTAAGGTTTAACGTCGCGTTCAACAATATTTCATCTATATAGCCACGATCAAAGAAAATTCTAAGTATTCAAGTTACTAACTCAGTAAACTAATGCGTTAAAACAGGTACAACAAACCGAACTCTCTCAAATAATCTAAAATGCAGTCTTCTTTTACTCGGCTAAAAAGATCTTACAGCGCAGCTGCTCGATAAAAAGAATATCTTAAAAACTTAAAATCTATGCAGTCTTTGAGAATATGTTTCACCGTGAGATATTCGTGGCATGGAATACACCTTGGGACTGGCTATTTTTGTTCTACATCTACATGATTCTACATCGCCTGATCATGGTTTGATCGAAAAGTCACTCTTCTTAACTCCATTGGACTTTGCTGATCACTTCAGACTGACCTGCCGTTAGGGTAACTAGCTTCATTTATCTTGAATTCCTCACATTAGTCACCTGAAGTAACCACATCACTACCTCGATTAGGTTTGATTCCTCTGATTTGGCTCTACAAATATCTAAATGAGCTGATGCTGACCCAAATCAGCCAAGAATGATAGCCATCCTTTAGCTTGACATTTATCCATGGCCCTTTGTTCTCTGTGTGCATAAAGACCAGTGCAGACGATTTCAACTGTTGTACATGTAGTTCAGACAGAGAGATGATAATATAAAAAAAACTCATAATTACAAGCGTCTGGTCCGTCATTCATAATTCAGCCGTCGTCCATTAGAGAATATCCGCGTCCATAATTCAAAGACATATTCCATATTCCATATAACAGTATTAGCACCGAATTCAAAAAGACAATCATAGTATACATAAACATAGGCTTGTTTCCTGCAAGAGAGAAGCGGTCAACAGTTTTCAATGATGCCGGCAAGACATCATGGTGTTCCAAAAATATCAAATCCGTATCGCTGATCAGTATTCTTTATCCATAATATTCGTTGTAAAGTCGTCATCTAAAGAATGATGTATCTCAGTCACGCTTTGATTGTGACTGTTCATATGAGCACCATGAGGATCTTGAAGTACATGAGTTCATACGGCCCCTAGCCCCGGGTTAAGCGGAATTAGACACAAGTTACGAACTTTAACGCCATAGATCTTGCACGCTACGCTCGTATTTTGCTATCAGCATGCGATATGTATCGCCAAATTTTAGAAACTTTGAGTGGAGGCGCTTGGTGGTGTAGCCTTGTTTTATAAGTTTCTGCAACAATGTTTTGTGATGTTGATTAAAATCGTCACATTTAACACAGGATCTAGCAAATGCTACTAGGCGTGATATGTATACGCCATATGCAGGTCCCACTGGAATATTACTGTCCAGAAAGGGATAGTTTACGATGTCGAAATTGTAATCATCTCTTTTGTCATACAATCGACGAGAGAGAAGGCCCGCTTCATTTTTATAGAGATATAGGTCTAAATATGATGTGCCTGTAGGGTTATCTGTAGTTTCCTTCAAATCCAGTGAAGGTGGATATATATCCTTCACTGCATCATTTATATAGCGATTATCCACAGCGAGAAGATCGTCTATATAGCGTTTGGTGAATGAGAAGGAACGGGCTTTGAATGGATCGGTTTTTGAAAGCGCCTGCATATAGTCATATTCATAAGAGAACAGATATAGGTCAGCCAATAGGGGTGCACAATTAGTACCCATTGGAATACCTGCCGGCTATATATATATATCGGGCTAGGATATATATAATCCCTCTTAATAACACTAATGAGACTACCACAGTGATGCATACTGAAGTTTATTAGATAATATGCCATGGTGGTGGGTAAAATGTTGGCATACTGAATCTTTTATGGACATTCAGAAGTCGGCGTATATAACACTAGGAAACTTTACGGATGACTCTTTGGTTTGATTATCTAGTGCGAGACGATCTTTACATTTTTTCTTTCTTCTGTTAGTGGTTAAAAAGATGACAACTTATCCCTTAGAGTATACTTTGTTATAAAATTGTTTTGTCGATTAAGAATATCATCTGATTGTCCAACAATTCCAGAGTGCAGAAGGATGTCCTTTCTTGTATTTTAACACAGTTCGCCTTAGATACGGATAGAAAGCTAGACTCCTCCAAAAATGGGATGGCAAGTTCATTTTATTTACACATGTACCGAGAGCTGTACAGCAAACAGTGGGAAGGCCTACGCAGTAAAATCTAGCTACTTCGAATTAAGCAGTTCCACAGTCTGAGGTCATCCCATAAAGAGTCGTGTAAGTTGCGATAAAGAGACAATATTCGATCCACCTTTTGGCGATACTTAGTTGAGGCGATCCTTGTAGTTAGTTGAGGCGATCCTGTTAGGTAGTTGAAGCGACCCTGTTAGATAGTGGAGGCGACCCTGTTAGGTAGTTGAAGCGATCCTTGTAGTTAGTTGAGGTGATCCTGTTAGGTAGTTGAGGCGTTCCTTGCAGTTAGTTGAGGCGATCCTGATAGGCAGTTGAAGCGATCTTTGTAGTTAGTTGAGGCGATCATTGTAGTTGATTGAGGCGATCTTGTTAGTTAGTTGAGGCGATCCTGTTAGATGTTAAGTAGTAAATACTTGTATAAGGCTGTTGAGAACAAACTATTTCTTTTCATTTTTTTTACCATTTCCGTTACAATTGTAAGTACATGCCAATGGTGGAAAGTTGAAATTTTTTTTATCAGGATAAAATAAAAACCAAATATCGATGATGGATCAGAGCATATAGAAAAGTTATTGTTTGCTTTTATTTGTGTTTTAGTTAGCGGGTTTCCATCTACCATCTCAATCATTCTTGTGGCTTTAGCTTCGGTGTTTTACACTTCACTGGTGAGTAGTTAATACATCGGTGATCCATTATGAGTAGAAAATCACAGAGTGGTCTGATGAGATTACAACACAGGTGATACATTATTAATTACATGACAAATTTCTATTAAAATCATTACCATCTAAATCGCTAAATATTTAAGATTGAATATATTTGCCTAAAAGCACGCGATACACTATCAGAAGGATTGGGTATTGACGTGACGTAGACCTACCCAAATTGGTTGGTTCAAAACGACCCAAAATGTTATTTTGACCCAAAAACGCTGGTCAATTTGACTCCATCCTTCTGACAGTGTACTCGTGAAACGAGATAGCTCAACTAACAATGATGCTGGAAAGACAAAGAGATGGTGCATACATCTGAAGACACATGGCAAATAAGGCATTGATCGTTCCCATGAAATGGACAGTAAAGCTTATTCTGCTATTTAAATGCTCTAGTTGTTCACAAGATCCTGAGAATTATGCTAATTGATCATTGACAGGGAGGGATCAAGGCTGTTATTTGGACGGACGTTCTACAATTTGTTATCATGGTAACTGGAATGTTGGCAGTCGTCGTGATGGTAAGTTGATGTAGAAAATGTTATATCTGTCCCTTCAATATTACACATATTCCGAATATACCATGAAACCACCCAGCTACGATACATTGTCTTCTACACACTGTGTCCCATTGGGAGAGGGAGAATTAAGGTTTAACGTCACATTCAGCTATACAGTGACGATCAAACAAATTGTTTTGTCTAATTATGCCATCAAAACAAATTAACAATCCAACAATCTGAAAATTATCAAAACACATTAAAAACCTGTATATACATTACAATGTATACAACATTGGTGATGGCAGATGGCGTAGACATATTTGAGAGAGAGAATAAAGATTTAATGTCGCGTTCAGCAATATTTGAGCTATATAGCGACGACCGAATAAAATTCTAAGTACTCAAGCCAATAACTTAGTAATCTAACACATTAAAACATTTACGCAAGAAACCGATTTCTCTCAAATAACCCAAGACACAGTCCACTCTCGTCCGACTAAAAGATCTTCCAAAGTGTCATTCGATAAAAAGAATCTCTTTCAATTGGACATATTTGACCAGCCTCACATATTGTCTGACGAAATCTGCGTCGTCTATGATTTTCATATCAAAAGCATGCCATGCTCGTTAAGGTTTTGTCCTTCGACTAACAACAGATATGTGGCTATTATCAACTTTCAATACTTTTTCCAATGGAGACCGGTCATACTATAGACTACTATTCTACACTCTAGAATAATACAACTTTGCTGAATTATAGTCGTTATATCAGACATTCAATACTCAGCCCTATTCCACTGAAGAATTTCAACGTCAATAATCGAAATACGTTTTCATATCACAGCACCAATTCCACACAAGGTGGTTTACTTGGAGCGATATGCAAGAGGTGGGAAAAATTCACAACGTCTGGTGATTAAAAGCAACCATATGACTCTACAGGAAAGCATCCATCGGCCCCTCACTTTCAGACCCGAGATTACGGTGGATTCTCAGCCGTAGCATTAGTATCTCAGCCGCGCTTTTATTGCAGCTGTTTAATTGGAGACTGAAGTATCCACACGGCCCCTAGCACCGGCTTAAGCGGAATTAGATAAGCTAGCTCGGGAGCTGTGATGGCAGATTGGCCGTGAGGTTATCAAGATACTTCTTGAGCATATTATTTTTCTCTCCGTCTGCTCAATCCGTGAAATTCTGTGTAGTGTTCCACATCACAGATGAGAAAATGTTGAGTGTCAAGATACCGACTCGTGATGCCACTGGGTGTCTTCACAAAAACTCAGCTGAAAGAGCATTTTTCCAATTAAAATTCCATAAGAAGTATTTTTGTATGATATCTTCGTCAAAGGCAGTACAAACGTCCGATTTATATTCCTCTGGCTCCCAGCAATATGTCTAGTAAGTACAGAGATATAATATCAAGGCAAGGAAACTCATGACATAACATGGAATACACATCGAGACTGGCAACACAGTATCATCCAGTTTATCTAGCTATTAATCTGTTATTCAGAGACCATTCTCCAATTAGGACCAGATCGCATTCCGTGGTTCTCAATCTAGCCGTTTTACGCTCTAATTTTGTACAGAACTTTCCACTGGTGAGCTCCCTAAAGTCAGCTGATTGGCTGAACCTCAGTACAGGCTGGTGCTGATTGGCTGAACCTCAGTACTGGTAAATAGGCAGTAAGAGGTCCGAATACATACCTGACGATATGTAACCGGAGACGTGTGAATATGTCGGTATTCACCGAGCAGAGGTTGCAAATCTCGTTCCGCTCTCGCTGGACAGGTTCCGGTTCTAGGTTTACGAAGACCCCAATTTTCAACACTCTCGCAGTCACGTCCTTTCCCGTGAAGTCGGCGTTCGTTACTATTTTAATGTGTTCGCATACTGCATGAAATCTATGTTCAGAGGAGAGATGTGTCGAAGCAACAACAATAGTATTTACATTTTCTCGTCTTGTGAACTTGAACGGATCCTGTCCAATGCAATGTATTATGTGGGACCCCTGTTCCCCGAATGTGCAGAGTTCACACTGGATACTTTCCGGCACAGACATTACCATGCTCACACACGAGGAAAATGCACTGACACTAGCTAAGTATGCATACAATAGTAACACATTGGCAACTCGTAGCTGGACATATTCAGGAGCCACAGGGCGGTACAATACGCGTATGGCCATATACAAATATGCAGAGAGAGCTATGTTCGCCATTCCCAGTTAGACGGGTTTGAAGAAATTCCATCGCACGTCATTGAAAATTTGCCAACGCGACGGTTCTCTCTAACATTGTGACGTCGCCTATTATGACATCAAAAGTGACGATTTAGAACCGCACATTCGTTTTCAAACGAAGTGTAAAACCGCTGTGCCCAAACTGACGGATATATAGGAATGGTCAATAGTTATTGCAATTAGAACTGGTATCTACATGTGCGAGAGTGAAGTTTGGCTTATAGATTTAACAGTTTCGACAAATATTATATAACTTCAATATACACAACATCTATACTTCCAATATAACGTAAAATCACAATTTTACATTTTATGAAAAAAAGCCTTATCACCTATTCTATCCATACATTCAGGGAGCCATTAAGGTTGGTGGTTTCGAGAGGATGTGGCGACTCAATGAAGAAGGCGGACGCATCAAATTTTTCGAGTAAGATAGTTTCTCCCTATACTTATCTGCAAAAATCTTATTAGGACGCCGTGTGGACCATTTGTTGGCAAGATCTTATTCCATTTTCTTTTGCTAAGCAAACGGACATCAGAAAGTACCTAATTACTATATCTTCAATATATTTTAATTCCATCTTCCTGTCTGAAGACGACATACTATGTCGTATAACATATCAGTATGTGTATGTTGCATGTGATTATCTCATCCGCCAGTTTTAATCCAGACCCAACTATCCGTAATACCTTCTGGACCCTCGTGGTGGGAACCATGATCAGTGATCTATGTACTGGTGTAAACCCGCCAACAGTTCAAAGAGTGGCGTCCATGAAAACGTTAAGAGAGGCAAAGATGTAAGTATGTACCTAGCCTTTTAATATTCATAATCTGGTTTTGTGTCATTTACAAGAAGAGAGACAGTTCTGCAGATATTACAGTTCCGGCATTGTTAACAATCCCTGTTTGAATAATAATGTCCCCCATCTTACTAGTATTGCTTAAGTATGTCATTTGTATATATCTTGGGGGGGGGGGCATTATTGTCCCCCTACCAAACGTTCTGCGCTATCTCCGAAACTACTCAAAATTAACGAATGGGAGGGGGACAAGAAAAGTGATGTTATCGTCATTTTTCTTTGAAATTTATGCTTTTCTGCGAGAAGTTGACAAAAACTGTCTTATTTCATATCAGATTAATATTTGCTAATTTATCAAGCAGCTTTTGTAGAGAATTTTTTTTTGTTCAAAAAATTGGACCGAAAAACGACTTTGTGACGTCATCAAAACGGACATCTTGAATTTTGTTCAACGTTTCGTGGTAAAGCATGTCTCAAGAGTGTAGTGTGGTTAGTTTCAGCCACGACCTCAAGACGTAAGAAAAATAATTAGGGGGATCCTCCAGGCCTGGACAGGTCCCATAAAGCCCAGGACAAAAAGGGTTAATCCACAGGTCCTCAAAACGAGATATCTGGGGGGGGGGGGGCGGTGGTATTACGGTGAAATGTCAAAATATGGGGTCTATAAGTAACCCCATGCTTTATATAAAAACACACCAAGGTCTGAAACGCACTTTGGGTGAATCGAGAAATAAACGGGTTACCTCCAAACAAAACGCATCAGCATATTCTACAATTGTCACTCTATATATTCCCGTCCTCAAATTAGTGAATTTGTGCAATTTTTTACCTTTGCCGGGCGATTCAAAATCCAACGTAACTGTCCATCTATTCCGGCACACCAAGATTATGGCGGGCTACGTTCTCAGTTGTGACCTCTTTGCCGGGGGCGTGTCGCGACTGACCAATCAGAATTGACAACGAAGCCCGCCATAAACTTGGTGTGCCGGAATGGATGGACAGTTACGTTGGATTTTGAATCGCCCGGCAAAGGTAAAAAATTGCACAATTTTACTAATTTAACACCTATAGGATATGCTGATGCTGTTTTTTTTTATATAGAGCATGGGGTTATATATAGAGACCCCCTATTTCGGCACTCCACCGTAATACCACCGCCCACACTCACAAAACTCTTGTTTTGGGGGCCTGTGGGTTAATCACAAATATGTTATTGCCGAAACTGATTTGAGAAGGCAATAAAGATAAATTTGAGACAAATGATGGAAAATATGATCGTAGTGCGCAGAATTTCAGACACTACTACTCTTCGTGGTTTCTGCTTAATTCCACTTAACGTAAGGCTATTGCCAGTGTATACATCGTGTCATGCGATATTGCCATGACGTTAGTATGAACATGCACCGTCAAAATATGATTGAGAGAGAGAGAATTAAGGTTTAACGTCACGACCTAATAACTGTAACTTCAACTATATGGTACAGTGTGGTACACCAAGTTTGTATAGTTCCTTCTGTGATGTATTCCTACACTAATACAGATTGGATAGTTTCCTATCCAGATTGAAAATTAACGGTCAAATTTATCTGGGTTAACTAATAACAGCTGGTAAATTTTCAGTGCAACCCATTCCGTACGGAATACACCTTGGGACTGGCTGTTTTTTTTTTAGTAAATATTCGTGAGTTAATCGTGTATGGCTGATCCTACATCGTCAGATCATGGCTTGCTCGAGACGTTTTCTGGCTGTTCAGATGAGTATAGCCTACAGCTTTTTTGAACTCATGAACTTTATTATTCACAGCATCCCATAAAGATTGAAACGGCCCTCTCACATAAGTACAGATAGAGGGTTTGGAATCGCTATATGGGAGTCCAACAGGATCAACCTCATCATCTAGGGCTGCCTTAGTCATTCTATCAACCTTTATAGAACAGAGCATATAGAAATCCCCCACTTGTTATTCGATAACTAAAATCGCATGGTGGGAGAAGATTGTTTAAAATGTCAACAAAGTTCACCTCAGCTACCCACAGTTGAACATTTAGTGTTGGTCACCAGGGCGGGAGTCACTTGGTTCTGGTAATTACTATCGCATTGCGATGGGCAATCGCTTGAGAGATTCAATGCACTCAATTTGATCGGTGTGATTAAAATAAGACTCAACTGTCTCTTCGCTGTAGTGGGTTTGAAGTAAAGCCTATGTGCTGATTGACCACCAATAGGTGGCCTGCTTCATCCCTGGAGGAACCGTTTATTGTCGCCGTAATTGTGAACAGGCTGACATTGATTACTTCCTGGAGAAATCTACGTCAAACGGTTAAGAAAATCAACAACATCCGTGAGGCCACAGGAGTCTCGCCTACATGAAAGAAACATGAATTTTCTCCCCACACCGAGACCGTCAAAAACAAAACATTCAAAATTCGATTATGGTTAGCGGGACTGTTTACATGTACGTCTAGATGTCTTGGAACTCACTATCCTTTTTTCAGCATGCTTTTGCTGGTGATGCCTGGCTTTATCATGTTCGGCACCTTGGCCTGTTTGGAGGGAATGATATCATACGCTTACTTCATCCACACAGAATGTGACCCATATGGCGCTGGTCTGATCAAAAACGCCAACCAAGTATGTACAATTCCCTGTCAATGGAATGACAGGAACATAGATTGTCACTCATAATAAGGGAGATAACTTAAACAAAGGTTTTTTTCGACCATCTTTAGCAAAATATCAGAGCACAGCAGTCGATTTGTTCACGTGTCATGGTCGTGTTCACAGTAAGCACTAACGGGACATAAATGTGGCTAACCGAGAAATAAATATAGTTGAGGCTAATGTTGTCATGATCTGAAATAAGTTTTGGAATTAGTATATTTATTTACCATGTACTGGAGACTTCAGATTGTTGTGGGATTTATACGAATTTCAATTCAATTCTTAATGTCAGATTGACCTTTCACACTTTTATTTGCACAATAAGGATATAGTCAATGAAAACCGATATGTAACTCTTTCGTTTAAAGTTACAACAGCGTCCTTTTCATCCTAGATGTTCCTCAACCAGGGGCTTAACTTGACATGTTTTGCATCTTTCTAGGTCGTGCCATACGTTGTAATGGAGTTCTTTAAGGATTTACCGGGGTTGCCAGGATTATTTTTAGCGTCGCTCTTTAGTGCGTCGCTCAGGTGAGCGACTTATGACAGATTCTCCACGCATTTAGCGATTATGACTCCGCCACGTAAGTAATATGTCTAGTTTTCGCCATCAGTATCCATGTTATAACTCTCGCTTTCGTAAACATAATTTTATGGGTGAGAACAACTCCCATGAGGTTTTATTCCCACCAAGCTATGTTGACTAATCATCATTACGAATTATCTTTGAGTTAGTATTGGGTCGATAAAAGTTCATTCATCGATCTATAGATGAAAAATATCGTGATTCGTTATAAAGAGGCCCGATAAAGTAAGGATTTATAAAACATTGAAGGTCGTCAAGGCTTCTAGATTTCCATCAAAGCCTCTAGACATTTCGTTTAATTGATATAATATTGCTGTTTCCTTGTAGCACGCTGTCATCTTCCCTCAGTAGTATATCAGCAATGGTGTTGACCGATTTCATCCAACCTCATATTAAAGACGCTTCTGGAATGAAAGCTACCATTATAGCTAAAGTTGTAGGTACGACTCAACCCCAAGGTTTCAGTAGCCTCACCAATTAACCTATCTGTACCTTGAAACGGACAGAGTTAAGGTTTAACGTCGCGTTCAGCAATATTTCAGCTACATAGCGACGATCAAACAAAATTCTAAGTATTCAAGTTAATAACTTAGTAATCCAACACATCAAAACGTACACACAATAAAACTTAGACAACAAACCGATTTATCTCAAATTCCCTAAGATACCGTCTTCTTTCACCCGACTAAGGAGTGCTTCTAAAGTAGCTTCTCGATAAAAAGGATCTCTAACAATCTTAAACTTTATGCAGTCGATAAGAATCTGTTTCACTCTGAGATCTTCGTGGCATGGAATACATCTTGGAACTGGCTCTTTTTTAGTAAAAGAAACAAATCAAGGTTACATCTTTTCGGATAGTCAGACTTGCATTAATTCTATCGTGATGCGACGACAATTTTACTGAGAGAACACTTGTTTTATAGCCGTGGTTTGATAATGATTTTTCTTTTTGAAATTACCTGGTGTATTAAAAGATCGAAACAATGCTAACATCAGAAAGATATATGTAGCAATAGTAACTTTATCATTTGGCCTGGACGACTGGGGAAGTACCGCAGCCATTTCAACTGGATAAATGTTTTCTCAAAATTTAAAGATTTCAAGATGTAGGATCTGATGACGTCACAGTGACTTCATATATTATTAAGAAAGCATTTATTTGTCGATTTTCGGTCTGATAATAAATTAAGACATAATTGTCGGATGTGAAATAACATAATTTTGTGCATTTTTATAGTAAAAAGACCACGATTTTGAAGACAATCGATATTTTGCCAAGTTTGATTTGAAATAGGTCAGTTTCTGCATTTTATAAATACTTCCCGGAGTATAAGCCATGGAGCGGCTAAGATGAACGGGTACGCCAGCTACTGCTTGATAGTGCAGTGGGTGTGTATATTTGTTCCTTGTGTTTTTCAGTGCTGGTGTTTGGTGGTTTCGCCGTTGGAATCGCTTTCCTCGTCATGCTAATCGGCGGCCCTCTACAACAGGTGAGGATGAGGATATTAAAAATATTTCATTTTTCGGTGCATTATTCAAATAATAACAATCCTTCGGAATGGTGGCAATTGCCTTCATAAATAACTATACATAGTGAACTGCAAGGCCGTTTAGCAAATATTATACATGTATGTATATTATGCTTGTTTTTGGAATTTGTGAGAGAGAGAGAGAGAGAGAGAGAGAGAGAGAGAGAATTAAGGTTTAACGTCGCATTCAGCAATACTTCAGCTATACAGCAACGATCAAACAAAATTGTAAGGATTCAATTGAACAGCTAAGTAAACTATTGCGTAAAAACTGGTACAAACATTAAAATTTGTACAACAAACCAATCGCTCTCAAATAATCTAAAATACAATCTTCTTTTACTCGGCTAAAAGGATCTTCCAGCGTAGCTGCTCGATAAAAAGTATCTCTTACAATCTTAAAATCTATGCAGTCTATGAGAATATGTTTCACCATGAGATCTTCATCGTGTTAATCGTGTATGATCGATCCTACATCGTCTAATCATGGCCTGATCGAAACGTTTCAAACTGTTCAGATGAGTATAACCAACAGTTTTTTTAACTCGTGAAGTTTGTTATTATCCAGAGTATCCCATAAAGATTGAAACAGCTTTCTTACATAAGCGCAGATAGATTGTCTCAAATCGCTGTATGGGATTCCAACAGGATCATCCTCTTTATCTTGAGCTGCTTTAGCCATTTTATCAGCTTCAGTATTGCCTTTGATGTCAACGTGACTAGGCACCCAACAAAACACAATATCCATCCGTTGATCAAATCTAATGTCATATAATTGTAGAATTTTCAAGATGGTGGGATGAACTGAATTTCCACTCTAATCGCTTGAAGGCATGATAGTGAATCCGAGAATATGACATATTTTTTCCTTCTAGTGCACCCAATACTTTCTAAAGCTGATAATAGAGCTTTTGCTCCTGCAGTGAACATGGAACTTTTACCTGGTAGACGATAGGTTTTAGTTTTGGAACTAAAGACAGAGCACACGCTAATCTCTCACCATCTTTAGAACCATCTGTATAAAGAGCCTGATGTGATCTGTAATTTCTCTCTCATTAGACCACGTTTTTGTGTATACACGAGCTGGCTCGTGTCTGCCTTTTTATATTTCGTCAGTGAAATATCTACTTCTGGTTTGGCTAACTGCCATGATGGAGTTGGCAAGAGCTCATTTGGTGAAATTTGACTAATTGTAATACCAGCTGCTACAATGTGTGGTTTCATACGGATTCCAAGAGGTGGAATAATCGAGGGTTTCTTTAGATAGAAATCTGCGTACTGAGGGTTGAAAACACAGTTATATGCAGGATTTGAGTGGTTCGATCGCAATTTTGTGATATATTGCAGCGATAGTTTAATTCTTCGAAGTTCTAAAGGTAATTCATCTGCTTCGACATACAAGCCTTCTTTGAGCGATGTTCTGAACGCACCGAGGCAAAGTCTTAATCCTTGATGGAGAATAGGATCTAGCTTTGCTAAGTTTGACTTGCTTGCACCATTGTAAACAATAGAACCATATTAGAGTTTGGAATGAACAAGTGATCGATATAAATGGAGAAGAGTTTGCTGATCTCCTCTCGACTTATAGCTGGCACCTTCAGCAAATCTAGGGGCTTCGTGCATTTGGCTTTCAAGCAGTTTATATGTGATTTGAAATTTAGTCGTTGATCAAACAATATGCCTAGGAATTTGACCTCTGAAATTGGTGATAATCTGTTAGATGAATTACGTCTTTGGAGTTATTCACTCGAAAAATATTTAATGGACGACGGCTGAGAGAAAGAGAATAGAATTACGGTTCAGCAATATTTCACCTAAATAGCCACGACAAGCAAAACTGTAAGCATTCTAGCAAACACAAGTTAATAAAGTGGCAATGTAGAAGTAACCAACACGACACATTGAAAACATCTACATACATTAAAATTTATTCAACAAACCGATTTCTCTCAAATAATCTGATATACAATCTTCTTTAACCCGACTAAAAACATCTTCTAAAGAATCTAAAATGAATCCATTACGATCTACAAATCTATACATTCGATCAGACTATGTTTCACTGTGGGAATACGTCTTGGGGCTGGCTCCTTTTTTTTAGTACATGTTCGTGAGTTAATAGGGTATTCTACATCGCCTGATCACGGCTTGACCCGAGTCCCTGGCTACTCAGATGAATCTATCACACAGTTTTTTGATACTCATGAAGTTTGTTGTTATAATTTCATATTTGGAGGAAAACAATTCGCTTATTTTTGGGACTGCTTTCCAGTAAAAGCAAGAATATCAGTTCAATCCTTTTGAAAAAAAATATTTCCGCCATAGCATGTACAATCAGAACATCTAGAATAACGATGTGACGTTGCAATGTTGACAACCAAACCACGCATGCGCTGCGCCGTGGTGGTCGTGAAAATAAAGGTAATACCATGCCACTTATTTGTGACAATATTCTCCCGTTTTCTGGCGAGCTCTAGACACAAGTTGAGATGAATGTATATACTTTATTCTATACCTGTTGCAACATGTCAATCGCAGATTTTCAGAAAACTTGATGACGGTCTACAGAGAGAGAGAGAAAAACAACTAAGGTTTAACGTCGCGTTAAGGTGGGTCCCTGGTTACAAGAATGGCTGTTCTGCGCAGCTTTTTGCGCATAGCAATTACCTCCCTTGTAATCGTACTCTTGTGCGCGAATGGATAGAATGAAATACTGTGACATGCTGCGTTTACTAAGCATCCCTTGTGACGTTATGGCGTCGAATGGCAAACTCTTTGTTGGCGTGGCATTTGTCGACATCATGACGTTGCATTGTTGCGACTTCATGCAAAATGACGGGAAAAAGTGTGGAAGTAGGTAGATTCGGAGCCCTATTCATGCCCTTTTTTGGATGGCGACCTACCTTATATTTGAGTTATTAAGAAACTACATACTTCAAGGAATACATAGTAAAAAAATTGAGAAAATTGACATGACTTTGAATACTCTGAAAACAATTATGTCTCAAGTATTGGGTGTTTTACATAGTAATCACATTGTACCAATTTGCCACAGGTACACGTTATACAAGCTGAAAATTAGGAAAAAGTAATACGCTATGCCTCAATTTTTATATCATTTTCTGATATAGGATGGACTTCCTGAGCTATACAAGAAATACGAGGAAATGACATGACTTTGCATCTAAACCAGGTAGCCGCCTTAAGCAATATTTCAGCTACATAGCGACGATCAAAACAAATTCTAAGTATTTAAGTTAATAACTCAGTAATCCAACACATTAAAGCCTACACATTAAAACTGATGCAACAAACCGATTTCTCTCAAATAACCTAAGACACAGTCCTATCGTAAGGTCATATTGAGCATCCATTACGTTGCATTCTTAAATTTTGATGGCGCCTTGATCATCTCTGAGGAATGTTCCTCAAATATGTCTTCCTTGCTGTGAAAAGGCTGAAGAAGGTTATTTCATTTCTCGAAGAAATGAAGGGGTAGGTTGTATCTGTAATACCACATTTTTTCCTTTTGTGAAATCGCATACACTTGAACGATGAATACGTTTCTAGCTCATGCAAATAGCATCTGATAGAATTTTTGCATGTTATTCAAGATGTCCACATGAACAGCTAAAAATAAAAGCGTGGCTGAGATACACATCATCTCTGGGATAATATTCAGTTCTGGTGATGTTTTCAGATATGCAGTCGGAATATGGTTATGTGAGGTCATACCACTTCTTGTCAGTACGCCGACGTTTTTTCTTACCACATTTATATGTTGCTTTCTATTATCAAGGAGAGAGAGGGAGGGAATTAAGGTTTAACGTCGCGTTCAGCTATATTTCAGCTGTATAGCGACGATCAAACAAAACTCTTAAGTATTCAAGTTAATAACTTAGTAATCCAACGTTACAACATATGCAACAAAGCGATTTCTCTCAAATAAAAAATAACCTAATACACAGTCCTCCCTCACCCGACCAAAAAGATCGAAAGTAGTTAATAAAAAGAATCTCTTACAATCTAAACAGTCGATAAGAATATGTTTCACTGTGAGATCTTCATGGCGTGGAATATACCTTTGGACTGCCTCTTTTTTTAGTAAAAGTTCGTCAGTTAATCGTGTATGGCCGATTCTACATCGTCTGATCATGGCTAAGTTGATCGAAAAGTTTCTGGCTGTTCAGATAATTATAACCTATCAACAATCCCACTGATTTAGAGCTACACTTTCTCCGATTCATAAATATCAAATTCCAGGTTTCATATAGTTTTGCATCAATCCTTGGACCGATGACAGGAATATTCCTTGCCGGGTGTTTGTTTCCTTTTACCAATTCAGTGGTAAGTATAATTCGTTCGATTCACTACATAAAAAAAATTCTCAAACTATAAAATTCCACATTCCGTGATGCCATGGGGTCAATACCGTCACTTTGGTTTCGACTTTGTGAAGAACACCGATAAAGGGTTATCTAAAATCTCGTCTTAGTGGGATCCTATTGACAATGTTGACGGCTTCCGTCTTGCAAAAAAAACTGGCTTGTGTTCGTATTAATATTTCATGATTGCTTTGGATTAAGGACAACGAAATTCTTGAACAACGGATCACTATTGAATATAGAATCACACGGTTAGCTGGACGGTACCTTTGTAGTCCCTAAGCGTGAGTTCTCCTGGACCAACGAGAAAAACCAGCTCACTTCCCTCAATAACTTGTTGATTATTTAAGCCTCTGAAGAAAGTACAGACGTCCGATCAGACCTTCAGTATCCCGCCAATTTCCCCTTCAATAGTCAAAAATGTTCTGCAAGAGAAAAAGGTCCACAATGCCCAATGATCCAGCACGAAGACAGATGAGAACCGTGTGTGAGCGAATCTCTGACCTCGCACTCCCACCCTCTCGCAACTCTGCTGAAACAGGAAAAAAGGAATGAAATGGACATTTATTTATTTATTTATTTCATTCAGAGACCAACAGGCCAATGTGGCCCACTAACCGGCTCGATAACAAATATTACAACAATAAGATACAAAGTAAACAATAATACTAAATGGACTAAAACAGAATTAAGATAATATAAAACCTCACATTTTGGCACTAATTTACAGTAAGAACTTAAATTAAATTACAGTCATACTGATCCACTGGTAAACTGTACATTAAATAAGCTAAAAGTTATGAATAGAAATACTTTCTTAACTGACTTTTAAACCTGGAGAGACTGTTAAACATATCAATAGTAGGATCGACCTTTAAAATGTCGTTTGTGGTTTGCATAGCTCTTGGTAAAAACGAGAACTTTCTAATGTCGATCCAAGAAAACGGCACCCGAAACAATGGGTTAAAACGAAGAGAACGTGCATAATTAAAATCCAAAGAACCGGTTAGGTAACTACAGTCAATTTCAGAATGAACACATTTATATAAAAACATGAGATCGGCTACCCTTCTACGTTTGTACAGAGGGGGCAGATTAAAATGTGTACAGAGGTTGTCATACTCGCTGGAACAATAGACAGTATTTGATTTAAAACAAAGAAACTTGATAAACTTTCTCTGCACTCGCTCAACTTTGTCTATGTATGTTTGCTGCCAGGGATTCCACATTAATGTGTTTCCAGCCTGCTACAAGTAATTTTCAACTTGAAAAGCGATAATTTTAATGAGTGTCTACCTTCCTTATTGTCCTGTAAAATTAGCCATAGCGTATTCCCCACAAAAAAAATAGCAAAATAAAGGCACTGGTAGAAATGTGTTTAGCAATCCATGTTCATTAAGTCTAATGTTCTTTATTTTCTTTTATTCACGACAGGGAGTCTTAATAGGTGGGATAGCATCAACAGCCCTCTCTATGTGGTTGGCGCTTGGGTCCAGCTATTCGTCGTTCACCCAAAAGACAGCGTATCTCACAGCAGGTTCAATTGACGGCTGTTATGTCAATCAGACGACCAATGCCACAGACGTAACTTCCCTCAGCATAGCTGTCGACGTGACCTCCGGTCCTCTTATATCTTCAAGTTTAAATTCCACAGCCGCAATGGAAAACTTGTTAGTACCAGTATCTTGTCTTATTTTATCCTCATGTATATCCAAAAGCTCAAACAGCTAATACTAGTTATTATCCTTTTTGTAGTATGGAATATATCTGTACTGACCATTAAATGCTGACACCCATATTCTATAAAGTAATTGCAATGCATAGTTCGTAGAACGTTCGGTCTACAACAGATATTTTCCAGTATCAACGCACTCGATTGATCAGTTCAAATTTTCGTAAATAAATCCGTTATTTTCAATTGGCTGATGGAGAATACAGGAAAAACCGCCAGCAGGTTTTTTTATAGAAGTTATTATATCACGTACCTCATTACGTATAGCTACATGCACATATAGGACAACGGACACTGGAGTTACTAAAATTCCAATGTGTTATTGGTCTAAACGATTAACTGAATATTGAATGACGGAGCAGACGCTTGTAATTCAAGCAAATAAATATTTGAATATGTATTTCTTTCAGGCCCTGGATTTCAACATTTTATTCCATTTCCTACTTGTACTTTACTCCGATTGGAATGATAACATGCGTTGTTATAGCGATTTTGGTCAGCATTATTACAGGTAAGAATTTGTCATTGTCATTCGACAAATATTTGGTTTATTGTTTTGGTGAGAAATTCAAGCCGCATTACAGGTTAGTTTCTCTGGATATTCTATCTACAGGGTTTACTCCATGCCGAGGCGTTTACTCCATCAGACGTCCTGGATGCTCATCAATTAACATCAAATGAGTTATTAGATTGAGCTGATCTGTTATCACAGCTCCCGAGCTGGCGTACCTAATTCCGCTTAAGCCGGTGCTAGGGGCCGGGAGGATACATCATAGTCTCCACGTGAACATCTACAATAAAAGCGAGGCTGCTGAGATAATGAGGCAACGTCCGAGAATTCACCGTATTCTGGGTTCTGAATGTGAGGTGATGTGGGAAGCCTTCCTGTAGTCATATGGTTGCTTTTTTGTCGCCAGACGTCAATTTTCCCCACCTCTTGCATATCGCTGAAATTGTCGCCATGATTAGAATTTCAACATTTCTTCAACATTTTCATTTCAACATAAGCCATATGGCTTAGTTTGTGCATACGCTGTCCATAATCGCATCTATGGCATCTTAGAATGTGTTACTCGTACATTCACATGTACTGAGTAATTTCATGACACCCTCACGATTATGATTTTATGATGCTATTAATGTCTGATATCGCATAAATCCCAATACAATCCAGTTGTAATCTAGTATAAGGCAGTAATGTTATGCGAAAGATTTACGTGAAGTTTCGGTCCCAAATTGTGATCGTTTATACTCTGTCTGTTACACTGCTTCTACTGAAAAACTCCCCTGCTGAGGCAAGGTTGTTATCGATTTGTTTTCTCCTGTGCAGGTGGATGTAGCAACAACAATAAAGTGGATCCGAAACACATCGTACCGTTGTGGGATAATCTATGTTGTTGCGTACCAGAGTCGTGGCGAAAGAAAGTTCGATACAGGGGTCATCAATGTTCCGACTATGGAGAGGTGAACCTTTCATATATTATTAGAGCGATTGATAATTATATTGTAATACGATCCAAAATATTTTTCTCGCTCATATTAGGCATATGGGCCAAGTTCTGAATCATACCTCTGAATGGAGAGAGAGAGAGAGAGAGAGAGAGAATTAATGCTCATTGTCGGTTGCCTCTGAATGAAGACTAGTTGCAAATTTTTGGATACAAATTATTATCCCAAAAGTATTACATGGATATTTGCTCTTCATGTGCAAAGTTCTCACGTTATCACTTACACATCGATTAGAAAATTCACAAAACAGATGATGTCCATTCATTTCACCTTGAGAATGGGTAGCGATATCCATGATAAAATACAATTATTCAGACTTATACGTGTTGTTTGTTAATCGGTTTCGATTCCACTTTTTACTTGTTCCTGACAATTCAAGGTGTCTCACCCCTGACGCTCCCATGATAAATTGCATTTTAAGATGTCTCATTTCAAATATGATACATTTCCTAATGACACCCGGACTTCTAGTAAGCTAAAACTTACGGGTTCTCCTGTTTTCGATGTTAAATAGCCATACACTTCCTGGTGAATTTACAGAGTACCGTGCGAGAGAAAACCCTGAAACTTTAAACTATTTCATGGGAAGAGGGAATAACTATGGCTTACTTTTGGAATAAAAATCAATTTGCCCGGACAAATTTGCAACAAAATATCCATTCCCGCGACTTGGCCCATGGCCTATATGCTGAAATTGGTTTTTACAGAGGCTCGGGAGGAATCTTAAGAAACGAATTGTCTTGTATATAATGGAGAAAAAATGGGACGTTTTCACTTTTTTTTGTGGAGGCGATGGGTGTGCAGATACTGGTAAAAAACTGCAATTTACATTGATTTCTTGGTTATCACGATTTCTCTAAAAAACGAACATCTTTATGATGTTATCTTACGGACTCTTTTGTAAGTGTTATAAGACTAAATGTTACCTGGAAAGTTTTCCTAATCCAAGATTCATTAATGTCGATATTGACGTGCACAGCTTCCCATATAGAGAAATATATACTATATCCCATATATCAAATATGTACATTGAGATTTAATACATACTGATAATAGCTTATACGATCGATTCATTAATAATTTGTTGCATTCTTTCAGATTTACCAAGAAGAAAGGATAAAGGAGGAAGATCACGAAAGCAAACGTTATTCACACAATGCCCTTGAACTAAAGTCTCGCGTTCCAATCGTTGCGACATAAATCAACACCATCCGGAGACTGACCGCACTATGATACTGACAAAATGGCGTCCATGTATTGAAAATTACACTTACCGATTATGATATACTTTAGTTTACCTGAATATTATAGATAATATGCTGTTAGTAAAGTGCTATTAGCCATAATCAATAATATATATCTGCACCAGTAACACGATTGTTCTTTATATCCAATTATTTTTAGGATGACACTTTCTCAGTAAAGCACAAATACTAGTGCTGGATGGGTCAGTCCCGTGCGAGACTCGAACCCGCGTCCTCAGAGTTTGGCACCAAATCGCCAGCAGTAAATGCAAGCGGCCTAGACCACTCGGCCACCTCAGCTTCCACAAAAGAGGAAGTTCGGAGATCGGAGTCTAGATTACGTACATTTACTACCCCTCTGATAGACATAATGGCACAGCTCCTAAAGCCGATATTATATATATAATAACGCCATTTAGAAAGTAGATAACATTTATATCCAATTATTTTTAGGATGACACTTTCTCAGTAAAGCACAATTACTAGTGCTGGATGGGTCAGTCCCGTGCGAGACTAGAACCCGCGTCCTCAAAATTTGGCACCAAATCGCCAGCAGTAAATGCAAGCGGCCTAGACCACTCGGCCACCTCAGCTTCCACAAAAGAGAAAGTTCGGAGATTGGAGTCTAGATTACGTACATTTACCACCCCTCTGATAGACATATAGATATTAGAATTATTGATAGACTCCGAACTTCCTCTTTTGTGGAAGATGAGGTGGCCGAGTGGTCTAGGCCGCTTGCATTTACTGCTGGCGATTTGGTGCCAAACTCTGAGGACGCGGGTTCGAGTCTCGCACGGGACTGCCATCCAGCACTAGTATTTGTGCTTTACTGAGAAAGTGTCATCCTAAAAATAATTGGATATAAATGTTATCTACTTTCTAAATGGCGTTATTATATATACGATTGTTCTTATTAGTTACCCAAATAGACGAACAGTACAAAACTTCGAAACTGGAAGGTAGAATATACATTGACAAATATTCTATTTCTTATTCAAGGATTGTTTACCCGATATAATCATAATAAAATATTTACCCGGGAATTGATTCACTGAACTACATTTCTTTGGTATTCAAATAAACTAATAACATCACAAAAACAAGCTAATTAAAACACATATAAGGGAATAAAACACATATAACCCAGCAATTCAGAAGTAATCAACACATTAAACACATGTACATACATCAAAATGTATATAACAAACCGATTTCTCTCAAATAACCTAAAATACAATCTTATTTTACCCGACTAAAGACATCTTCTCAAGTAGCTGCTCGATAAAAAGCATCTTTTACTATCTGAATATCTATACAGTGGATCAAAATAAGTTGTCTATTGTGTTATCTTGGGAGTTGTCTCCCTGTTTCCTGAAAGAGTTGTTTGTTGTGTTATCTTGGGAGTTGTCTCTCTTTATCGGTGTATTTCATGCAGGGGTGGCAATAAAGTTGAATTGAATTTAATTGGTTTAGACACGTCAAATACGGCTGCCCTATGAATGCCGGATATATTTGGTGAAAAATTGAACCAGCAACACACAATAATTAGACATCCTAGGATAAACATACGCAAATAAGACAAAACAATATTTTCAACATAAGGGTATGTGAATTCAATTTTAGGCATCAAGTGAAAAAAAAAACAAACAAAAAAAACAAAAAACAAAAAATTCTGAGAAAGAGGTCCGATATATAGCCGATACTTTATTGAGTTGATCAAAGGTGAGGGACATCTACATTTTTCGTGTGAAATAAAGAGACAATGGAAGTAGCCTGCGTACATTTTTGCGCAATGTGCAGTAATTACGTCCCGGAAGTCTCCAGCTGTTGAAGAAAACATTATATCCGTTTTATCTCGATGTAGTCTTCATGACATCGGACTAAGAGAACCTATGTTTCCTATTCGCATCGTCTAATAATAATGGAGCAGCCAAAGGACAGAAAACGTTGGAATTCATGCATGCATAATGCGGAATTGGTTATGTAATTATGTTATAGAGCTACAACGCTTGCTGAAACTTATCTGAACGTTCGAACACAAACAAATTCTTGGAACGATATTGTTCCATTTAAAATGGAATTAGTTTGTAGTTACTGTTATGCTGAGAACGCCATATTCTAAAAGAATATGACGGGCACAAATGAGGGTGTGTAAAGTGACTAAAAAGTGTCAATGGTGGTGGATATGTAGTTGAAGAATAAGAATTGTTATGCATCATCCGGTATACAATATCTTCTGTAATTTGTCTTCACGAATTTTTCAAGGAGAGGCTGAGAATTTCTGAACCAACCAATTTTTAGGAATTATATGTTGTATTTCTTCTCCATCTCCTCCATTCTCCTGGATTGAGTGTCCGGGAGAATGAAGATGGGGTGGATTGAACAACTTACTGCTTGTCTTACATATATTTACTCCTTTTGATTGACGGTACATGTGTATATGTTACATTGTTTTGCTTGTTTACATCGTGGCATTATATTACAAGGGGCCTATTTCGCAAGTCACAAGTATAGTGGCACACGCCTCCGTCCCATCTCTTGAACTTTCGGGGGGGTTTTTTCGATTTCAAGAGACCGGACCTTTGGAAGGGGGGGGGGGGAGGGCAGGACAAATGGATTATCAAATACATTGTATGATGTTATATTGGTTCAGTATATTCACAAAACAGATACTTTAATTGCCATGTGCCTTGAATTATATAGTTAGCGGTCGGCGCATACAAATGTATATCTGGGTGGTGTATATAGCAAAGGACGAAGCGATATATGTACATATAGATAATGGATAAAAGCAGTCAGAATTTTATTTGGTATAAATTGCGGCATAACATTGCATGAGGATTGCTGTCTAAGTTTTGCTGACCATAATGAATAGCATTTCTGTTTAAAGTTTCTCTGATATATTTTGTTCAAAAAGTAAAAAAAAAACGGTTAGTCCCTTGCCATGTGGGCATTGTACGGGGTTCTCTTTGTATAAAATCATGGCAATATGGATATAATACATGCCCAATGGGAACTCCAGGGCTTACCGAAAAGAAAATAAAAACACAAAACAAACAAAAACAAAAAAAAACAAATTACAAAAAAATTCTAAAAGAGGTGCTGGTGACCCTGGCTTTTCATTTCCCGCATAAATGGTTTATAACCATTATAGCTAATGGTTTATGAGATTAAAAAATTAAATTTGAAAAAGTAATTGATATTATTATATGACTGTGTATTTTACTCTTTCCTCATTGACTGTCGATAATTTTTCATATTCACTTCAAAGCGAGTCCAAAAATGTGATATTGACACGGCGTGACGTGTGCGTCATCTCAGTCAATGAGAATAGCCGCCGAATTGGCTGTCGGTTTACACTGTGGCTGAAGCAGGCTAGAGATCGTGGAGAGCAAAACAAAATGCCTACTATATGTTATATTTTAATCGCTTTCACCAACTGAACGAGATTACGAGACGTCTGGGTCATATAATAAAATAATTATAATCTTTTGCTATCGGTCGATGTGTTTTTGTGGACCCGAAAAAACATATTGACGTCATCAAAAAACTGTAATTGTATATTGAGCCACCTTAAAAAGTTCAGAGATGACAAAGTAGCAAATATGGAACAAAACAGTAATATTTTCAACTCTGTTGGTGACGTGGGATCTAGTGCTTCCAGGCTCATGCGCGTTTGGACTAAGCTGGTTCCCAATCAGACCTACTTAGAATTTCCAGCACGATGTCAATTTATCCAAGATGAAACCGAAAAGCAATTGTCCTGAAATCTGATGACGTAGGCCAATAAAATCCCACTTCTATCCCTTGATGCAACGCAGGCCCCCAGCATCCATGACAGTTAAATGGCTGGTGGGGATCTTTTTTCAATTCAATTAGCCTGTCACCTTCCTGATGTAACATGACAACGTAATTGCCACTGGACAGGCACAGTCGGAAGAGCAAGCTTAATTGGGTGTATTGGGTTACATATAGAACTCCACTCCTTGCGGCACATGTACTTTGCGTTGATAATGACAATTTAATAAGCCACACCGTGATCCCAGAAGTATCGCATATTCATGTCTGGTGTGAGACTGAAGGGCCAGCAAAGCCACAATCCAGGGAAACCTACTTGCGCTAAAATTATTCTCAGAACATTTATTTTGCGAACTTATTGAACTGTTGCACCGACACCCCGACAAAATACCCTGGCATTGTTAATTCTCGTGAAAAAGCGCATGTGCGTGAACCTGCCCTTCAGTCTCGCGCCCGGCATGAATATGCGTTAATACGCGATACTTCTGGGATTACGATGTGGCTGATTGGTTTCGTGTTACATAAGCGATGTAGTGTTCACGTTGTGAAATATGGACCTTCTAACCACCATACTTTTGGGTAAAGATCGACTTTTCAGCCACCATACTTGTGACAGTATTAAATTTCCAGTGCTGCTTGTTTTGACAAAGCTGTTGCCGATAATCCATTTCATTGCCTTTTAGGTCAGGTACTGTAAAACATCTATGTACATAGTTATTTGCGAGAAACAGTTATATAATTTCAGTCTATATGGTTTTAATTGCATGGTTTAGTAACTGCACTGGATTTGTACTTTGTTCATCCCAAGTATGATGAGGATATTTTAGTTTTTGAGACAGAAGGCGATTCGAGTTGTCATAACTGCACTGAGAATTTGATGGGTCAGCTTACACGTTTAATCTAAACACATTCCTACAGGACGGTATAAAAATGAATGATTGGACATTTCAATTCCATCATAGTCTCCTACTGCAACTAGTCCACAAATTAAATGAAATGTAGTAGCTGGTTCGAAATGCAGATATAGTAAAAACTATATCTTCAGAAATTCGAGTTGTGTTGTTCTCCATTTTAAGTCCAGCGAAAACCACTGGGCGGACCGGAGACTTCTGAGAGTTTATGTTATTTCACTCGGGAATGTCCACGCCCCATACAAGCCCACTTTCCGTCGGAACCCACAAAATTACAACGTGTCCTGTAGATGAATCACGTGATTGAGAGAGATATAATACGTCATCAGGGTTTGGGACCATTGTCAAATACGTCATCAGGGTTTGGGACCATTGTCAAATACCTCAACAGAGAAAAAAATTGACCGACCATTAGCATCCTACAAAAACACTGCAGGAAGAATCTCGTACGCACGAACAATCAACAGGAAAACTGTCGAAAGAGTTTTGTGGAGATCGAAAAATACCACTGCCCTTGATGTTGTAAAGTCTTCACAATACGAGAAGGAAACATCCTCGTCAAGTCATCATTGTCCTGGTCCGAAAATGAAGTCTTCACAACACGAGAAGAAAACATCCTCGTCAAGTCGTCATTGTCCTGGTCCGAAGAGGAAGTCTTCACAACACGAGAAGGAAACATCCTCGTCAAGTCATCATTGTCCTGGTCCTAAGAGGAATTTGGACGGCTTGGAAGAAGCCTTGGTCCGACGGACTGTCCATAATGACTACCGCCAAAACAACTTTGTGAGACTTCGATGCTTGACGAAGACTCTGAAGGAGAATGATTTAACCATTAGCGTCGCTACTGTCCATCGGACCCTGAGAAGGCTTGGTTTCAGGGAAAAACCATGAAAGTTATTATCATATATATTGCATATATGAACACTAATAAGTAACTAATCATGCAAAAACACAAAGGCATATATTATATTCATATATAAGCGAAACTCATTTGGCCGTTTGTGGAGACAAATTTTTTTTAAAAATTATGTACAAAATGCGTACATTGTTAAGGTTTAACGTCGCGTTCAGCACTATTTCAGCTATATAGCGACGATCAAGCAAAATTCTAAGTACTCAAGCCAATAATCTATACAGTTGATAAGAATATGTTTCAATGTGTGATCTTCGTGGCATGGAATACACCTTGGGACTGGCTCTTTTTTTAGTAAATGTTCGAGAGTTAATCGTGTATGGCCGATTCTACATCGCTTGATCATGGCTTGATCGAAACGTTTCTGGCTGTTCAGATGAGTATAGCCCACATTTTTTTGAACTCATGATGTTTATTATTATTCACGGCATCCCATAAAGATTGAAACAGCCCTCTCACGTAGGTACAGATAGAGGGTCTGAACTTCACTATATGGGATTCCAACAGGATTAACCTCATCATCTAGGGTTGCCTTGGCCACTCTATCAGCCTCAGTATTAACGTTGATGCCAACGTGACTAGGCAGCACACAAAACACAATATCAATCTCTTGATCAAATCTACAGTCATATTCCAATATAGAGGAATAGTCACACCAATGCGTCGATATTGGCATGGAATCCAGTGTTTAACAATTAAATGATCGTGCTCTTGGCAACTAAAATAATAATTGAATTATTACCATGTGCATGACGGATTATTATTACCATGACGTTATCTATCATTTTAATGTATATGTCTAGTAACCAGGATGACCATCTACGCTTTCTATAGACATGCGAACAAAAGGTCAATCCTGGGTGTACTGGCCTTTCTCTACTACTAACGACTAGAATATATTTCTGACGTTAAACAATGAAGAAAATTTCATATTACTGTTAAGTCTCACATTTCAAGCATACCGTAGCTCATTTGCCGGCAGTATTTGGAGCCATCTTTTCTTACAGAAAGCTGTGAAATTCCACAAAGTACATGCATCTCTCTGTAATTCGTGTCTTTTTATTAGTTTAGGCAACTACAAGTTTTAGTACAATCTATATGGCGAAAAAATGATGGAATTTATCTATCACGCAGATATGTATTGTAAGTGAATACGCTTGTTGCCCTTCAATAATAGCACATGTATTATCAAATTATATTCGGCTTCCATTATAACACACTTTTGCCTTGTCTGTCCATATATCGTTTCTGTTTTAATTCGTTTCAAAACAAGGAGACAGAGAGAGAGAATTAAGGTTTAACATCGCGTTCAGCGATATTTCATCTATATAGCGACGATCAAACAAAATTATAAGTATTCTAACAAAAACAAGTTAATAACCCAGCAATCCAGAAGTGATAAATAAACACAACACGCCAAAAACATGTACATACATTAAAACTTACACAACAAACCGATTTCTCTCAAAGAACATAAAATACAGTCTTCTTTTAGCTGACTAAAAAGATCTTCTAAAGTAGCTGCTTGATAAAGTCTCTTACAATCTTAAAATCTATACAGTCGATCAGAATATGATTCACTGTGAGATCTTCGTGGCATGGAATATACCTTGGGGCTGGTTCCTTTTTTAGTTCTTAGATTCTACATCGCCCGATGATCATGGCTTCATCGGAACGTTTCTGTTTTTAGAAATTCATGGAGTCGTTTCAAAACAAACACAAGTGAGAAAGGATTATAAAATGATTTATTCGAACCTGTCGCAGCAGCTCAGAAAATTTGCTTTTCCGGGAATTTGGGAAGAAGACTGTTGTTAATCGCAAAGGAGGTGTTTGACCGTATTTTTTTCCTTAGTGTGTTGCGTTTATAAACCGAAAATATAATTTCCTCTCGTTCACTTGAAAAGTTATTAGCTCGAGAGAGAAAATACTGAATTTTCATATTCTCAATTTTCACCGAGAAGAGGCTTGTCAAAAAAATATTACGAGTATTAGAAAATAAGCATTTGTTTGTTTTTGCAATTTTTGGCGACATTCTTGAAGGGAATTCCCTTCATATATAAAATATGACACCTTTAACCAAAATGCTTGTAATGCTCTGAAAGGGTGTCGTTCACCGCCATTCAGCACATGATTCCTCAAGCCGATAATTGTAAACAGCTGCTTGGCCGAATGGTTCGAGTGTCGGACTAGAGATTAATAGAAACGCAACATTTTGGTTCGAATCCCCAAATCCCTGAAAAAATATTTTCATTTTTTCATTTTTTCTCCCATCTTCAGTTTGGACTTTAAAGTGCAAAAGTGACGTGAAATGAAAGACGGCGAACCCCTAACGCACATACTCCCTTATTTTCTTATAATTCGTGAATAGAATTGCACACAAACAACTCCACACACACAGTCAGAGCACTTGTTCAGTGTTTGAATATTCTGACGATCCAGCAGAGCAAAAAAATAATTGTTACACATACATAATTTCGTCTTAGGGCAGCGGAAAGTTGTAACTATGAATTGAAAAGTTATAAGGTTGAACTTGTCGTATATCAAGGACTTTATTAAGGAAATGACCCTCAACAAGTGGTGATGCTTGCTTACCCAAGTGATAATGCATGTGCCAATATGGTTTTTTTTTTTTTTGCAGTATCTCCCTTAATTATTGTTCGCTGAACATTTGGCAGTGATTATTTTTTTCAGTTTTCGAGCCGGTATATATATTAATATAACTGATTATTGTTCGTAAATATCTGGGTCGATCATGAAAATACTAATGGTAACCGTATGAGAATATGAACCAGAATTTCCCATTAGACTGGCCTCGCCTGTCTGACAAAGAGTTGGGGAATACCTGAGCATTACGTCACAATTTACCGGCCGGCTTGGAGCGAGACAATAGAGCAACAGAGAGCGACTCTGAAGGGAAAAATATCCATCTAAAGCGAACACCTCCTTTCAACCGGAGTGGTTAAACAAATATAACTGCCTCCACTAAGAAGAAAGCAGCGATACATTTCCTCGAAGACAACTCTAAACATCTTGATAAAAAGGCGGTGAATCACTTTATGGTGTTGTCAGATCACAGACAATCGATCTTTGGGAAATTTTGAAGCGTCATCATCTAAACATTGGGGTCGAGTTGTAAAGGAATTCCAAAAATTATATCAGTGTAAAACTTTGATAAAATCCGCTTTTTGTTTTAAGATACACAACCAAACACAGGATTGTATCCTGAATTTATTTTTCCCAACACATGAATTCCACAAATTTCGGTCAAAGAAATTAATGTTGAAATTTCCAAAGTTTATAGAGTTGAAGCGATATGCGATATGCAAGAGATGTGGAGAATTGACGTCTGGCCACGAAAACGCAACTATATGACTACAGGAAAGCTTCCCTCGGCACCTAACATTCAGAAAGCGAGAAAAAGAGAGAATTTAAGGTTTAATGTCGCGTTCAGCAATATTTGAGCTATTTTGTGACGATCAAACAAAATTCTAAGTATTCAAGTTAATAACTTAGTAATCCAGCAGACCCGAGAATACGGAAGATCCTCGGATCTCAGCCACGCGTTTATTGCAAATGTTCATGCGGAGACTATGAATCAGCTTGGGAGCTGTGATGACAGATCAGCTCAAATAACTATATCAATCTTCTTCCAGAATTCATTTGAACCAGATTCATAAACACAATTCGCCTGAAGACCCCATTCACTTTCTTGCGGATGCGCAAACATCACGTGTATTAAACTAAGGCAGGACAATCGATCTTTGACGGTATTTGGTCACGTAAATGTTGCAACAAGGTACTAAACCTTCATGACAATCGACATAACGGAAATGCCGGTTTGTGCGCCAAAAGCCTGACGTAATTCAGGGCCCTACCCTAAAGTGCTGGAATAGTTGGTCGGACCAATCAGATAATTCTTCCGCCACGCCTGACATTAGGGAGGAGGAGGTGGGCAATTCGACTCCTGCATAATCATGAGCTTGAGATTAGAATTTCAATTTTATTTTGTTGATTATAGGTACTACCCCAAGAATCGTAAGGGATTCTGAGAGAGCGCGCCGACATGGTTGCTGCCAGACACTGATACCAACGAGAGGTCAGACGTTTCAAACAAGAGGTAGCAAATCGTGTATGTGGACAAGACATGGATATAAGCCACACCACCCCTGGGGAACGAACCCAGAATGATCCATATTCCAATAGCAGTGCTGTCGTTCCATCCTGCAGCGATTGCGGTCGGTTTATCCCTCCCGGAGAAGGCCAGCGTCTCATCATCTTGGATGCTGGGAGCGAAAAATTCTATCACTTGCGATTACCATGACGACCTGAAATCCCAACATTTCATGGGGTTGTTTACAGACCTGCCTATGTTGGAGGAGCCTTCTGGCGATGTCAAGAATAAGAGAGAGAGAAATAAGGTTTAATGTCGCGTTCAGCAATATTTCAGCTATGTAGCGACGATCAAACAAAATTCTAAGTATTCTAACAAAAACAAGTCAACAACCCGGCAATCCAGAAGTAACCAACACAACACACCAAAAGACATGCACATACACAAGAAATCGATGGACAATGCACCGTAACAAACGGTTCAGCAGAGGAAACCAAATCTCTTACATCATCAGGGAAGAAGGCTGATATACAGTTGTGGCTACGCGACAGGGACACCCTATATCTGTAATTATGTGAGAAAGCTGTTTCACTCGTCATGGGATACTGGGAATAATAATAAACTTCATGAGTTAAAAAAAATTGCAGGGTATGCTCATATGAAGAGCCAGAAACGTTTCGATCAAGCCATTATCAGGCGGTGTAGAATCGGCCATACACGATTAACTCACGAACATTTACTAAAAGAAGAGCCAGTCCCAAGGTGTATTCCATGCCAGGAAAATGTCACAGTGAAACATATTCTTATCGACTGTATTGATTTTAAGATTGCAAAAGATTCTTTTTATCGAGCTACTTCAGAAGATCTGTTTGGTGGGGTGAGGGACGACTAGCTGTGTCTTAGGTTATTTGAGACGGTTTGTGTGTATGTTTTAATGTGTTGGATTACTAAATCATTAACTGGAATAATTTTGTTTGCTCGTCGCTATATAGTTGAAATATTGCTGAACGCGACGTTAAAAATTTATTCTCTCTCTCTCTCTGTCTCTCTCTCTCTCTCATCAATTTCACAGAAGATCATATCACCGAAGAACTCTTAGAAATCGTTCAATATCATAAGCCTGATCCGGTGTACCTGGCCGACGAAGCCGCCATTCAAAAAGGCCAACTATGCCGACGTTGCAATGGTAATGTCAACGTTTTCATTACATAGCTTCTCCGTATATTTTCATGCAAACACCAATCGAAAATATTGTTTTCTTTGCAGCACTATCCCACCCAATCTGGAACACCGACGTGGGTCAAACGCCCAGCAACGGCTGAAGAAAGACAGCAACCGAAAGAAGCAAAGTCACGATCAAGTCACGATCACATCACTCAAACATATCTAACGGGTCGGGTTACTGCCGAGTGCATCTTCAACATGCCCCTAAAATCCAGTGATTACGAGTTTCCACCGTCTTATCAATAGTATTCATTGATATTGTGAGAATGGAGGAGAGGATGTGGTAGTCGGTGTCGGCGTGGGTGTTCCCTCCCTGGAATTTTGGTTCAGCAAATTCCAAAAAGAAAATCAGGGAAAATTCCGATTTTTTTTTAAACAATACTAAAAATATTGGAGTTGGGTATTCGACTAGGGGTGTCAGTTATTACACTACCCCAGGGGATTCTAGGGGTGCTCGAATGTTAAAACCTAACGATGAAGTTGTTTTGTTTAGGAAAAGTGCACATGTACACCTGTACATAATAAAAGTTTGCTGCAGATGTCACTGGTTGATTATGAAACTTGTACACTTGTTTCTTATGGTAAAAAGGAAATAATTCACAGATTCAGCCTGTCGGGCGATGTTCCTACCGCGAATGTATCGGACTATGGGACAGGCTAGCCCTACGATTGGTTGATATTCAGATAAAGTACTGGTGGTTGAGTATCGATGTGCGAGTCCCAAATATTGTCTGTAAACTTCAGGCAAATCTTCCGCGTAATTAACGAGCGCCCGCAATATTTACGGCCAGTCGAAATTCAGTATTGTCTTCAACGCGGAAGTAGTAAATTCGGGCACCCTCGGTGATGAAACAATGTCTGAGAATTATTCCTCTGATGTCAGTAGAGATCTTTTAGTGAAATCATGTCATTTAACATTGCGTGGGATAGTGAAAATATTTACTTCCTTTTATCCGACACCTATATTCTTGTTTCGCCTCGACGCAAGATGTGTTGTTTACCAACATTTTCGGATGACCCTTGGTTGGTGGGGGGGAGGATCCCGGCTATCTAGTTGGAAACGTATGTTGTAAATTACGCCTTTTATACATCTGTCCAAGGTCTTTGAACTCCAAGAGATGATGCTTTATGCAGGTAATTATGACTTATCTATGTACCGGGGCTCATGATGAGAGATAGCGGTGAATAATTCGGCCACATAACATCTTAAAATATCCCGAAATAATATCCTATCTATCAGATCTCCATGAACGGGAAATTATGGGATAATTCGCCTTTCGTCCTGAAGGCGAACAATTGTTCAATTTTGGAGAATGTACAGTTCGGTTCCGATTTGGCGGTGGATATACAACCAATTAAACGGTCACTAGGCAATTTGCCATGAATTCCACCATAAAATTGAACAACTCTTATCCTTCTTGCTCTCTCAGCACGGTATAATACCGCATGGCCTGGTGCTTATCTCCCTTTTTGACACAGCATTCAGCATGTCGCGATGTTCCAACTTATCATCTATCATCTTATCAACTGTGACCGAATGTGATGGTTTTAGTTAAAACCTACAAACGTGAGGTATTTATATAGGTACATAAAGTTTGCTCCAGTTCTCAGCTGTCAATTGTTTGTCATTCGACTCTGGGAGTCAGTTAAGGCATTACTCCCAGGGTTTTCTAGGGTAACGTAATAATAACTTTTTTTTATTAGGAAAGGTGCACATGTACACCTGTACATTAAAGTTTGCTGCAGTTATCAGCTGTCACTGGATGATTATGAAACTTGGTACACGTGTTTCTTATCATTAGAGGATGTTCTTGTGCTATTGAGATGAAATATTTGTATCCACATTATAATGTGTTTTATTTGGGGAAAGTGTACAAAGAACGTTTACTGCAGTTGTCAACTGTCACTGGATGATTATGAAACTTCGTACACATGCATGTTTATTGTGATTAGGGGATGTAACCGTACTATTTATGACATGAACTATTAATATAATTTTGCGAATTATGGAAGATAAGGGGTTTTTTTGCAAGGTAAACCTGTACATAGAAAGTTTGCTGCCGTTGTCAGCTGTCAACGGATTGGTACACATTTTTCTTATGATTAAGGGATGTGCCTGCGTGTCCTATTTATGAGATGGAATATTTCTTTTTGTCCAAATTACAAGGATTTGCATTTAGTAATTTGTCAATTATAAGATTTGTTGTTGGACAAAAATACACGGGAAAGTTAACTCAATTTGTTTCATTGCATGATTATCAAACTTCGCACGCCCCTTTCATATGAATACACAATATGGCTGTGCTATTTGTGAGATGAAATATTTTGTCCAAATTATGAAGGTTCCAACTTGATAATTTGTCAATGCTAATGTACATAAATGTACACCTGTACACATATGAACACATGCACATGGAAAGTTTGCTGAAGCTGTCAGCTTGGATGATTTTCACACTAGCTAAATATCTTCCATATGATTTTATGATGTGCTATATGTGACAATATTAATTATCGTCGTTTCGACTTCGTAATGACAAGTTTTTTTTGTTATGAAAAAATGTACATGTACACCTGAACTTGGAAAGGTTGCTCTGCATGTATGCTTGCGATACAGCTGAAGCATAAGCGGATCACCCATAAAGGCGAGATGTTGAGGATCTCAGAACGGTTGCCCGGTTCGAAGTCATAAGAAAAGATGCAACAGCATTGTCATTATTTCTACGATTCGAGTAAATGGGGTTGTACTTGCACAGTATAACACTCAATAAAGTTATTGTCATAATAGCATTTCTGTTATGTTCATCTAAAAAGGTTTCACATTACACACCATTTGAAATGTGTCCAGAATTTTTATATATGTTGCCCAATGTTCATCAGATACCAGACATGTCGACATACTAACGGAGAGAGAGAGACGGAGAGACAATTACGGTTTAACGTCGCGCTCAGCAATATTTCAGCTACACAGCGACGACCAAAAAAAATGTAAGTATTGCAACAAAAACAAGTCACCAACCCAGCGATTCGTAAGTAATCAACACAACACACCAAAAAACATGTGCATACATTAAAACTTATGAAACAAATCGATTTCTCTCAACCTAAAACAGTAGCAGCACACGCTACTCTGTCACCATTTCTAGAACCATCCATATAAATAGTCTAATGCTATCCACAATTTTCTCTTGCTATTATGGCCGCTCTCGATTATAGCCGTTCCGTTTCCTTGCACGCATAACATTCACGGAATTGAATATCTTTTGATAAGTTTTAAAATTCTCAGCCTCGCTTAAACCGGGGCTAGGGGACGTATGAACCTATGTATTTCAATATCCTCATAGTTTTCATATCAACAGGCATAGTCAAAGCGTGACTGAGATAAATCATACTCTAGATAGCGACTTTACAACGTATATTATATGGATTAATAATACTGATCAGTGATACGGATTTGATATTTTTGGAACATCGTGATGTCTTGCTGGCATCATTGAAAACTGTTGACCGCTTCTATCTTGCAGGAAATCGGCCTAGTTTTACGTATATTATGATTTATCCTATTAATTTAGCGCCAATGTTATTATATGAATTAGGCCATTGGATTATAGACGCGGAAATTCTTTAATGGACGACGGCTGAATATTGAATGACGGACTAGACGCTTGTATTCCACAGTTTCCAAGGTCGATACTGTATGTATAGAAAAATACCAAACTAAATTCGAGATTCATCTGCTTTGACACATTTCATGAGTATTCAGCGCTGTCTTCCGTAGTTACCAAGGTCCGTAAGGTCGAATTCTCTTCCTTATTAGCTTTATCATATGTGTCAGGACAGAATTCTCGCTTCTGGAGTTCTGTTAGTATTGAAAAATACCAATCTCAATTAGAGATTTTCTGTTTTGACACATTAGCATAGTTTCTGGCGTTTTTCAACCCTGAATACGGATTCTACTTACGAGTGGCCATATGCTCACATGTCTTTCGTATAACGATTCTGGCATGATCCGAGATATATACCAGAATAATACCGCTGAGATCCAGACTGTAACATCTGATATTAAAGTAGTAAGAATACTCTTTACCAGCCTTGCCTATACGAATTCCTAGCAACAGTTAACGACAGACCTCCAGTACAGAAGAAAGAAAACAATAAAGACGACTTGGCTCCACTATAAGAAACGGCGCTATTTCAGAATACACATGGAATGTGTAAATCCGATCAAATCGAATTGAGACTGGGGTTTTTCAATTTCTGCAAAAGATCTTCATGAGCGAAAATTGTGTCCTGCCTCCTGTGATAATAAAACAGTAATAATTCTGTATAGAACTTAGGCCTTATCTACTTTGAAAACCACAGAAGATTTTAGAAGAACTAGCACTGGTAAACAGCGTACGCATGAAATGTGTCAAAGCAGATAAATCTCTGAGATTGATATGTTTCAATACCTACTGCCCTGACACCATGTGCGAAACACGAATAAGTGAGATCATAATATTGGAGATTATATATCATAAATATTGATAGAACAGTCACGAGATGGAAGTCTGTAAAGACAAAAGGCGCGAAACGACGTCATGGCTCATGTGGCGTCACGCCGAGGTTAGGCAGCAAACCATTTCTTAACATTTTAATTACAAGCACAGATCCGTCATTCATAATTCAGCCGTCGTCATTAAAGAATATCCGCGTCCATAATCCAAATATCTATTCCATATTCCATTTAACAATATTAGCACCAAATTCAAAAAGACAATCATAGTATATTATACGCTGACGACTTATGCCTTATTAGTCCCTCTGCCAAGGGCCTTCAGAATCCACTTGATATATATTTTTGCGACTGACAATAATATTGTTTTCTTTGGTGTTTTCTTCCAAAAAAGTTCAATGACCTGAAAACACCCTCTGTTAAACTGTCTGGCTCACAGCTGAATTACATTGACAACGTCGAATATCTTAATCATTTTATCTTCAGCGCTCACAGTTATGATATGTTCGTGCAAACTAGAAAATTATGCATTCGTGCCAACTTTTTGACTCGAAAGTTCCATAAGTTCTCAAGATGCGACGAAGCAGCTTTTCTCGTTACAACTTTGCGGCTTTCCGATTTGTCTCAGACTTCGCGTTTAGTTTGTCATTAGTCTCGCCAAATCTATGTAACGCGCTAGTAATTTGTCTTTTAGCTGCCAGCTTCTTATTTATGTGTTCATTATATAGACCCACTGTGTCTGAAATAAATAAGTATTATTATTATATTAAAGAATTCTATCCCGGGACTGTCCTATTGTATTTATGATTAGGCTTGGTCCCTGATGAAAGATATGCCAGGGATATACAGAATGTATAATCCCCAAAATATCTGAAACAACTGCTCATATAGTGATGTTATAATAAAACTCCTATACTCTGGCTGTTGTAGGGTCGGGACATACAACGAGGGTGGGTATGATTATAGACATGTCCGTGTGCTGCAGTGATCTATTTAAAGCTGTCAGAAAATTAGATAAATCATTGATGTAAAAACTGATGCTCACAGCACTCTTTCGCCAATTTTGTAACTTTGTGCCGCTCTGCGTCTTCTCGTATGTTATGTGGATATTTTGAAACGACCCCTTATTACAATTCTAAACTAATTTGTACGTTTGGCAAAACAATATACAGCTACGACGTCAAATGAATCTGCACGTCTAAATCCCGGAACTAAACCCGTCCTCTAATGCAGTATTTAGTGGTTTTTACCTAATATCCTATGATGAATGACGCTCGTTATATTGTGGATTTAAAAGGTAATCGCACCAAATCTTTGCCGAAGTATTTGACCGATGACTAAATTCGACATAAAAACCATTTTGGCCATTTTACAACGAAGCATTTCACCAACAAAAAACTTTTGACATAGTTTTTAGTGCGTTGGAGGCAATTTAGTTGTATATTGGAGATGATCCCTCTGTGACGTCAATGACGTCAATGACGTCATAATACTTTTTTTATATTAGACGATTGAAGAACCTTTGCTCAATCAATTGACGCCAACCATGTTGTCATATGCCTGGTACGAGTGGAGATATAGTCATTTTAATACGTATACTCTCATTTTAGAAGTAGAACTATGCAATCCAATGGTTCTTGTATTTCCTTTCCTTCATCATACGGCAATAGTTTTCACCATCACATCCTTCCTCATCTGAAAGAAGAGAGTCTTGGCTTTCAAATGATATATTGTTTGCATCTGTGTACGGTAGGTGCATTTTATTCCTAATAACAGGGTCCCGGCCGCTAGTCTACAGTACACTCCTACATAATGTAAAGCATTCCGTACGAAAACTTCAAAAGCCTTCTGCAATTTTTACAGGAGATACATTACTAAAAGATATACAGATAAGGGAGTACAACAGTGTACTATAGCATGTACTGAAGTCTTTAATAGTGAGACATATTTATGTGGAAAATGAGCGAAAGGGATGAAAAAATAAGAGTACAAATCTGCAAGGTTTTAAGCATCTTCTATGTAAGTTCAAAGAGTCCACCAGATAGTAACCAACATATGAGCCGGACAAGCATACATGATGGCTTTGACGATAAAGGCAAGTAACTCTGGATAGAATTCCGCACACACATGATAGTGCATATCTGCAAGGTACTAAGCAGCCTTCATGTAAGTTTAAAATGATGTAGTAACCGAGATGTCCTCCTAACAATTAGGCCATACGGGTGGACACACGGCCACCCAGAAACACGGATGATAAGACGGACAGACAACGCGATCGCTATATTATAATATACCTCCTCCCCCCCTCTCCCTATTAATTAAAGGAGGACACAAAACTGAATAGGTAGAAGTAAAATTTCGCATGGATAATCTACTCTTCAGTATATTGAAAGTATATGTTCATTGTTCATTTTCGTTTTACTCTGGTTAACTTTATTTCCCTGGAAGCCAATTCCGATTCTTGTACTTTGTAGTCAGGAAACCCTCACCCATGAATTTACCACTGTACCTATTCCAAGGAATATAGGGAGCAAACACCAAAATTGGGCGGTGGGCCTCTGTGCATGTCACTCGACACATATATGTAGGTTTATTATTTTTGTGTGAAATTTAAGCCGTACGACGTCGGGTATTGCAGGTTAGTTTCTTTGGATATTCTTGCATTTACCAGGTTGCCCCATGTTGAGGCGTTTACTCCATCAGACGTCCACGATGCTCATTCAGTAACATCAGATGAGTTGTTTGAGCTGATCTGTCATCACAGCTCCCGAGCTAGCGTATCTAATTCTGCTTAAGCCGGTGCTATGGGTCGTGTGGATACTTCATGGTATCCACATGAACCACAGCAATAAAAGCGCGGCTGAGATACTAAGGCTACGTCCGAGAATCCACCGTATTCTCGGGTCTGAATGTTAGGTGCCGAGGGATGCTTTCCTGTAGAGTCATATGGTCGCTTTTTAGTCGTCGGACATCGTCAATTTTTCTCACCTCTTGCATATCGTTCCAATTCGAAATTGTTCTGGAAAAATCTTTGGGATTTCAAGTCATTATGGGCAATGTTAGTTCAAGTATGATGAACCACTTGGCTATATTTTTTGTAGTTTTTTTCTATATTTTTTTTTCTCGGTATTCTTGCATTCACCAGGTTTACCCCATGTTGAGGCGTTTATTCCATCAGACGTCCTCAATGCTCATCCATCAGATGAGTGCTTTGACCTGATCTGTCATCACAGTTCCCGAGCTAGCGTATCTAATTCCGATTAAGCCGGTGCTAGGGGCCGTGTGGAAACTTCGTAGTCTCAAAATGAACATCTGCAATAAAAGCGCGACTGAAATACTACGGTTACGTCCGAGAATCCACCGTATTCTCGGGTCAGAATGTTAGGTGTCGAGAGATGCTTTCCTCTAGAGTTGGGGCAAGTTACTGCCCAAACTAGATTTCGAAATTAACAAACATGACATCTAGAATGCTCTGTGAAAGAAATTTCATGAATTTTTTGGAACAAAACTAAGATCTTGTATACCAGAATTTGTCATGTCACTTAAGTGCTTGAACGTCATTTTTATTCAAATATCGATTAGTTTAGCATACCACTGTATTGCGGGGCTGGAATAGAGACATGACAGGTGTCAACAACAACAACAACAACATTGCTTTCGCTGAATCTTATTACTAGAGCTTTGCGAGTGTTACACTATGCAAAGTTAAGTATTAATTTGAATGAAGACATTTGAAATAATTTTTGAAGCACATACTTGACATAATTTACCTTAATTTTGATTTGCAGTAAGATAAGCTCTCATGATCACCTGTTTGAAATAATATCCAAGGTTTCAAATTCCAAAAAAAAAAAATTATTTGATTTATAAAATATGCCTCACTGGTCTGTGTGGGGTATTACTAAAAACCCGGAGCCTGAGCTGGGGAGGTCGTCGGATTCTGTTAGAACCAGATTGTCATGCTGAGCAACTGAAGAGCCAGATTTATGAATTTTAATTTTATATTTCATATCACATTAACACGAAATACCTGGCTCTGAGATTCAGACTTCGACAGAATCCAACTATCGCTCCAGCTCAGGATCCAAGTTTTTTTTGTAATACCACAGAGAGGCCAGTGAGAACACTTTGATGGATCAAAGTGCTGGATTTGGGGAATATCACTTAAGATGTATACTGATTCATCATCCTACTTTAGATGTATTTTGTGGTGAATATATGTGATATCCACGATAATGTCGCTCACTTTGGGAAAGATAATCTACACGGTAGACTTTTTATCAATCAGTAAAGAGAGACTGTCGAGCCAGTATCAGATCTGGATTATGCCCCCTGTATACCTTATATTATGTCACGTGTATACTGTTACACAGTCTGACAGTTGGAGATATTAAATGCCGTGTAGCAAGTCGATTCGAAGATGATATTTAATGTATACCACTTTATGAATACGATTTGCAACTTTTATCATGTTTGCATTTGACGTAAAGCATTTTATTTGATGGATCTTATCCTATTTCTCAACAACGGTCATAGACGAATGAGAAGTCAGAGATTGTTATTAATTTCTAATTGACAAAAGTTTTATGGTATAAGCGGTGTAGTTTTGTCCACTATGACATATATCTTGTATATATAAATGACACTTTTTGCTGTGTGGGATTTAGTTCTGTTACCTTTATTACCTGGACAGATTAATAAATAGTGACGACAGAATTTCTATATACATCATTATAATCCTATGTGTGAGTGTGAGTGTGTGTGTGTTTTATGTTCATTTAACGTTATATTTTATGTTATATCTATTTACTTCGTTAACAGGTGGTAACGTAATGGGGTGATGTTTTCTACTGCGGACCAAGACAATGACAATAACCCGAGTCGTCATTTCGGCCAAAGGCATCAATCAGGATGGTGGTTCATGAATTGCTACTGATATCTGTATTATATATACATGTTCGTTTTAAAGAGATACTATATCTATTTCCTTCGTTAATAGGTGGTATCATGATGGGATGATGTTTTCCACTATGGACCAGGACAATGACAATAACCCGAGTTATGATTGCGCTCATAAGTATCATGGAGGATGGTGGTACAACAGTTGCGTCAAAGTTAACCTGAATGGACTCTCCTACAACGAAGCAGGGGTAATGAACATCAGTAACAGAAGAGACAAGTTCAAACGTTGATGGTGTGCCCAGCGTCTATTTCGGGATTTGTAAAACAAAAACAATTATTATACCTCCAGATAATAATAATATATTCCTTGAAATTAATCCCAAATAGTCGTAGTCATGATAAATAGTTTAGTCATCTTTTACGCCATCCTTCGTTCATTATGGAAATGCAATTCTCCTTCTTTCACTGTCAGTATATAGAAGAGAGATTCTCGCGAACCGATGGCGGAGAGATAGCACGAACACAGATATACATCTATCATAATAACATCCAGGTATGGTAATTATAACCTGTATTTATTGCAGATTAACGGCATATACTGGGCTTTCATTGGTAATCTCAAGTGGACAGAGATGAAATTCCGACCGACGTAAAATCCCCCGTTTCAAAGGACGAGGATATACCTTACAACATTATATGTGTTATATATATTCTATCAATATCACATTGGTGCATTCGGCGGTAGTGGGAGATAAATGTGAATAAAATACGTGACAGCCAGTTCAGAGGGACTGAAGTGGAATAGGGTTTGTGTTTATCATCATCAGGAAGTACAAGAGCAATTGGAATCCTAGAGAAAATTTACTTTCATTATTAAGCTGTCAGAGTTTAACACTGAATTCGTTGTACTGTTATATGATGATAATTTGTCAAGTAGCATTCACGTTCACTGTGCTAATCTGAATGAATGGGTAGTGTTACCACACAGTTGTATATGTACTGATAGGTGTCCTGTTAACTGAATATCTTATCTATATTATCTATTGTTTGTGAATCAAAGGATAGTGTTACCATGAAGTTGTAAATGTGCTTTTAGATATCCTGCTAACTGTTTATTTAATCTATAATATCTACTGTTCGTGAATCAAGGTATATTGTTACCATACAGTTGTTTATGTATTGATAGCTGTCCTGATAACTGAAAATTGCAGAAACGCACTTGATATGCGTAGAATCTTATTGAAGGGAGGTAACTCTCCTAAGGCCAGTATTCGTCAAATCACAAGTAGATTAGGCTTAACTCCTTTTAGTATAGTTACTTCCCCTTTGCTTGGAGTTTATATTGTGAGATAATCATTACAGTTGAATTACCTTGAGGATCCGAAGATTCGAGGAATTCCGACATTAACAGTTATTTCCTTTAGTACTAGGATTACTTCCCCAGTGGATTCGGACCCCATGCTTCTCCGAGGTTCACCTGCACAATTACCGTTGCACAAATCCTATACAAACGTTCCCAAGCACTAGAGTGGGGCTCTATGCCACTAAATTGGTATCCTGTAACGTCACACTGACGGTCTATGGAACTGGATTGCCATACATTTCTTATCAAAAGTGATGTTGAGCACAACGCCAATAAATACCGTTAAAGCCTAAATCATATGCCCTCAACATCCTTTATTACTGTTGACAACGCCATTATTTGGCGTTGAATTGGCCACAACACATTTCGTTTGGTGTTGCAATCGGTCAGCTCCGTATTATCTCATAGTGTTGGGTCAATTGTCGTAAAATATGCCCCAGTAGTTTTGACGTGTAAATTATTGGCACCATGTGAACTCTTATTTGTTATAATGTTATGAAATAGAAAAAGTTTGGTGCCAGGTTTTCTTTGAGAATTTAATGTTATTTTGAGCTCAACCAATTCCGGTCTGTGCGTATTTGTGGGTGTGACAAATCCCCCAGTCCCCAAGGCCCGCCATCTGTACATGTCACTCGACAAATATATGTAGGTTTATTGTTTCGATGGGAAATTTAAGCCGTACCACGTCGGATGTTACAGGTTAGTTTTTCTAGGTTTCTTGCATTTATCAGGTTACCCATGTTAAGGATAGCTATTCCCTTAGAGGGTCAAAATTGGTCATTTTTTTTATTTCTTCATTCAAATATTCACTATTTTCTCAAACTTTTGGTAAAAAAATGAAATAAAAATTATAAATAGAAGTGCTTCAATATTAGGATTAAAACTTTAGTTTCCGAGGCACTGGAACAATTAAACAGATTGCCTTAGCTTGGGCTTGGGTACTATTATTTTTGTCTGTTAAATTTCCCTTTCCAAAACTCATTTCCGCAGTATTATGGTAAGCTAGTTATCTATTAGTCCTACTTATTTACATTAATGTACCCCCTTCTGATCAAAACCATGCAAACATCCTTATTTTTGTTTCTAATTATGACAGTGACACTTCACTCAGACACCCGCCGTAAAGTAATCTACACAGGTGTGAACAAGTTTTGGCAGGTTTTTTAAGTTTAAATTGGACTTTAAACCGACTTGATGAAAAAAACTTAGTGTAATAGTTATCCAGAATAAACAGAAATTCCAGTAGGTCCCATTAGACAGATTAAAAATGTATTTGACAATAGAATTCAAGCAAAAATAGGGATTAATTCATCAGATGTATAGCTGGACACATTTTGCCCGATTTCTAGCCTTTCATTTTTGTACAAAATCTGAGATTTAAACGTTTATTTCTCGAAAAGTGTCCATGCTACGCTTTTGAAATTTGGCATGCTTGTTACTTATAAGGTGATCTAGTTACCTTTATCTCACTATTTGTAAGTTCGGATTAGTTTTTTAATTATTCAACTTTTAAGACAAACGACCGTAAAAAAGTACATTTTTTTTCAATTTATTTTAGTAAAATAGTTATAAAAACAAAACCAGGCAAAAATTAAAAAAAATGAGATAATGTTTACTAGTTCGAATTGTCTCCTACCAAGGTATACCATCAAAGTTGAAACAAGACCAACAGTTTTCATGAAATTTCAATTGAAAAATGGATGCTATTGTTTTCATTTTAATTTTTTAAAATTGGAATATTTTCTACACAGTAGCAGCGTCAGTTATACACATCATATAGTTGGAATTCCTACCATGTATGCTTTCATAAAATATATAGTTTATTATGGTTATCTTGTATATTTATTGATACAGACGACAAATTGTCATGGGGGTGCAAAAACTGCCTCTAAGGGGATAGCTATCCTTAAGGCGTTTACTCCATCAGACGTCCATGATGCTCATCCATTAACATCAGATGATTTGTTTGAGCTGATCTGTCATCACAGCTCCCGAGCTATCGTATCTAATTTTGCTTAAGTCGGTGCTAGGGCCGTGTGGATACTTCATTGTCTCCACATGAACATCGCAATAAAAGCGCTGTTGAGATATAATACTTTCCTGTAGAGTCATATGGTTGCTTTTTAGTCACCAGACGTCGTCAATTTTCCCACCTCTTGCATATCGCTTCAATCATGCAAATTGGGGGATGGTATTTCGGCAACCGTTCATATTTTTGTTATCCCTGAGGTTAAAGGACTGAAACTTTACATACTCTATATTGGAATGAAGTTCACTTATACACTGGGGGTGGCGCCACCTGGTGGCGAAATCTGAATTCCGGGCAATAACTTGAGAACTGCTCATGGGTATGCGTGTACCATGCCATGTCGCTTGGGATTGCGTTTTGCCCACTTGCACGTACAGGTGGCACCACCTGGTAGCAAATCTAACTTTGGTTTCCAGGCAATAACTTAATTCTTCTCGAATTTTGTATGCATATACCATACTATGACATGTCGCTTGAGATAGAGTTTCGCCAACTTGCGTCTCGACGTGGGACCATCTGGTGGCAAAATCCAAAATACATTTCCAGGCAATAACTTGGGAACCGCTCATCGGACCCTTCTCACATTTTGTATGCTTATACTATGCCTTGAGTTGTCGCTTGTGAAAGTGTTTCGCCATGTTGTGCCTACATGTGACCCTGCCACCTGCTGGCAAAATCTTAATTTGGTTTCCGAGCAATTACTCCAGAACCTCTTATTAGATTCTTCTAAAGTTTGTTTTGTGGATGCGCTGAGATGTCGCTTGCGATTGCATTTCGTGCACTTGTATCTATAGGTGGCACCAGTTCATTTCCGGGCCTTTCCAAAATCCAATTTCAAAGCCAGAATTAATGCATCAAATTGCACTGCTGAAAATCTACGGGGTGTTTGTCGCACCCTTCAGTTACTGTCAAAATGTCTCCTGTCGAAATTCCATGGATTCATCATATGTACTATGCTATATCATTGTCGGCTTTGTTTTCGATTCTAATCACCCGAGTATAAATCTATGCGAAAGGCTCTCGTTACTCACATATAGAAGGTTGAACAGACGGAATAAATCTATTCAAGGCTGTAAATATTCGGTGTAGCAATTTTGATAATGGTGTATTGTGAACAATATTTTGAAGTCCACACATGGCCTAGCAAACGTATGTACGTCCTTCTTGAATATGGCTGTCTAGGAATGGGTAGTTAGCTATATCAAAATTGTAATCGTCTGTAGAGTCGACGTGAGAGAATGTCCTGATCATCCTTATTAAGGTTCAGATATGATGTTCCATCTAGGCTATTAGTGGTTACCTTCAAATCCAGTGAGGAGTCGGTGGGGGGGGGTAAATATTTTTCTTAGCGTCGCTTATACAGGGATTATCCAGTGATAGCCCCGTGGGGCTTCCGGGGATTGACCTGGAATGTCGTTGTGCACGCCGCATGTCATGGTAAGAATAAGCCTCAGCTCCTCAGAGAGCTTGTCGTAAGAGGCGACTAACTGAGCCAACTGTGGGGTTCCCGGGTGTGAAAAGGAATAGGACCCCACCCCGGTGGTTCCTGGTGTGAAAAGGATGTAACTCAATGCTGATACACTGAAATATAGTTGAAAGCTGACAATTATACATTCACCCACCTTTACTTCCAGTGATAAGAGATCGTCTCTATAGCTTGAATGAGAAGGAATGGGCTTTGGAATCTTTATATTTTGACAATTTTTGCATATTGATGTCTTCAAACGAGAACAGATACAGGTCTACCAAAAGTGATGCACAATTTGTTCCCTTTGAGATAACTACACGTTTAACAATTATTACACGTTTTAGCACGGTTATGTGAAATCAACATGCGTCAAGTGCAGGTGTTCATTAGGAGATTCCATTTCACAAGTCGAGCGAGGAAAGGGACGTCTGCTTTCATACAAGTAACAATCGAATAAAACAAAGAAATAAATTACAAGATGAAATTTCTTTCCCAAGTTTAACTGAATTGTTTCCATCGTGAAATTGATTAACAAAGCAACACAAATAGACATATATCCACGTAATTTCCACACAGTTGACTGAGCTGACAGTATCATTCCCCATTTGAGAGACCACATAAACTCGTCATCTGATATTTGCACGATGCCAACCGTGTCAGGAGCATCTTGGCAATATCAGAGGACGAATTTTTTTCAACAAATTGGAGAAAGGCTGTCAAAGTTTACCATATTATTTCAATCCTTCATTATAATCGTTGCTGATAATCAATTTGAGTAGTGCAATAGAATAGAACTAATGTTTTCATATCCGTGCTAAATGGTTATTTTACGCACGGTTAGTGTCGGAAAGTTTCTATTTTAGGGCAAGAGCGAAACTTTCCCACACTAACCGTGCACAAAATAACCATTTAGGACGCCTATGAAAACGTTATTTCTTAAATATCAGATGAATATTGTTAATGGGACATTCAAGTAATTCTATAAACAAAGCAATGTCCCAGGAATGACATCCTGTACGTGCAGTATAACTGAAGAAATTTAAGAGATATACAAGAGGTGGGACAAATTGACTCCACTCACATTCGGACCGTATGATGAAATGTCGGACTTAGACGTTGTATTTAAGCAGCTGTTCATATGGAGTCTATGAAGCATCCACACGGCCCCTAGCACCGGCCTAAGCGGAATTAGATAAGCTAGCTCGGGAGTTGTGATGACATCAGCGTAAACAAATAACTCATCTGTTGTTAATGAATGAGCATCGAGGACGTCTGATGGAATAAACGCCTGTGGTAAACCTGGTAAATGCAAGAATACACAGAAAACTAACCTGTAATGCGCGACGTCGTAAGACTTATGGCTCCTTTCATTTCATTTCAATTTTTATTTTCAGTCGGTTTTTCAAACATATTTAGAACATTAGCACTGAGGCTAGTCATCACCGACATACAGAGTTAAAACAATAAAACGAAATAAATAGATAAATTACAACAACCAATGAACATAAACAGTGTTGATATACTGACACGCGTATAGAGGAGATAATATTTACAATAGGAGTATAATAGCAACCGAGTGTTAGAATAAAAACTAATCTGATACCAGCAAATGTAAATAAAAATAGTAATTAAATAATAAAAATAATATGAAATTAAATTAAATTAAAATTAAGAGGAGATAGAATTTACAATAGAATATAAAAGCAATTGGGTGGTAGAATAAATCCAGATAATGTAAATATATAAATGAATGAAGAAGAAGAAAAAATTATAAGAAATAAAATAGAAAAATAATAATAAAGAACTAAATAAATAAAAAATAAGTAAATAAATAAGAAAAAAATAATAACAATGAAAAAAATTAAGGAGATATAACATTTAAAATAAAATACAGTTGGAACTGGGTGGTAATGTTAAATAATAATAACCATAAAAAATAAATAAATAAATAATAAAATAAATAAATAATATAAAATTAAATTAAAATTATGAGGAGATATAATTTACAATAAAGTATAATAGCAACTGGGTGGTAATAAATCCAGATAATGTAAATATATAAATGAAAAAAAGAAGAAAAGAAATAAAAGAAGAAGAAAAAAAATTAAATAGATAAAAAAATAAAATGACAGAAAAATATAAGTTTAAGGTGATATAACATTTAAAATAGAATACAGTTGGAACTGGGTGGTAAAATCAAGACCTAGTCTGAAACCAGATCATGTAAAAGTCTAGTGACAAAAGTTACACATGCACGAGTCCGGTTCCCAGTTGTTAATTAACTTCTTAAATGTGTTAAAATCAGTAACACATTTTATGTCATTAGGAAGCGAATTCCATAGAGAAGCGCCATAGTATCGGAATGATTGAAGATCAGTTTTTGTTTTGTACACTCTGGGTATTACCAAGCTGTTTGTGCCTCTAAGATTGTATTGTGATTGTCGTATTTGAAATAAATTATTAATATTAGGAGGGTTTAAACGGTGAGCACATTTAAAAACTTCCTGTGCAATACTTCTAATTCGTCGTTTTTCTAGTGTTGGCAGATTAGCCCGCTGGAGTAACTCCACATATGATGAAACATAATCATTAGAAACAAAACGTGGACCTCTTAGTTGAACCTTTTCCAGCTTGTTTGTGTTCATTTTGCCACAAAAGTGCCACACCACAGGACAATAATTGAAATTCGAAAGATTAATATGTATTAATATCCAGATACTTTCCTAGATGAAAGAGAGAGTTAAGCTGTCTGGCTGCCTTTTTGCAAAGGAGCGATATATGATTATTGAAAGGCGGTTTTTCGTCTTGATTGATTTACACATTCCTGACTTTGAATAACAGTATTGTTAATTTCAATAAACATATTTGTTTGTGATTTTGGACCGAGAGCCACACATTGAAATTTGTCAGGATTTCACTCAAGATTGTTCGATTTGAACCAGTCAATTGCGTTTTCGGAGTCAATTCGTAAAACGTTTCTCACTGATTCAAGGGAATCTTCTTCGGCCGATATGGTATTGTCGTCGGCATAATTATAGAGTTCAGCGTGTTTGATGAAGTCGGATAGATCATTGGTAAATATCTCGAACAATATCGGTCCAAGTACTGATCCTTGAGGTACACCTTTGATGATCTCCATCCAATTACTCACCACGGTCCCGGATGACAATTTCACCCGCTGTTTCCGGTTGCAGAGGTAGTCCCCGATAAACGCCGGAGCTGAATCACACAAACCGTAAGCCTTGAGCTTGGCGATTAACAACGAGTGTGACATGCTGTCAAAAGCTTTGGATAGGTCCATTAGAACTACACCGACACATTTGTTCTGATCTAAAGCTCTCTTCCGGTCTTCCAGAAGTCCGACATGAACTGACTGGCAGCTAAAGCCTTGGCGGAACGCTGATACATTGTCGTACAGAATACTGTTCATTAAGTGCAGGAGCTGTTGGTGAATAAGCTTCTCGTATAGCTTCTCGTTTGGAGATACCTGTCAGTATACTGACAGGGCGATAATTTTTACAACCCATAGGACTGTCCTTTTTGTCCCCCGCCGCAACGCGGCCGGGGACTTTAAAATGGTTCTTGCTTCTATGTTTCCGTGCATGCACGGACATGTCCGTGCAAATACTTCGCAAGCGATAACTTCTAAATGCTTTGCCGGATTCTTGCGAAATTTGGCATCTGCATTCTTTGCGACAAGACGTCTCTTGGTATTACGTTTCAGCAAGATCCGCATGTAGGTGGCGCCACTGGGGTCTTGCTTCTATGTGTCCGTGCATGCACGGACACGTCCGTGCATGCACGGACATGTCCGTGCAAATACTTCGTAAGCAATAACTTCTAAATGCTTTGTCGGATTCCTCCGAAATTTGGCATCTGCATTCTTTGCGACAAGACGTCTATTGGTATTACGTTTCAGCAAGATCCGCCTGTAGGTGGCGCCACTGGGGTCTTGCTTCTATGTGTCCGTGCATGCACGGACATGTCCGTGCAAATACTTCGTAAGCGATAACTTCTAAATGCTTTGTCGGATTCCTCCGAAATTTGGCATCTGCATTCTTTGCGACAAGATGTCTCTTGGTATTTCATTTCAGCAAGATCCGCCTGTAGGTGGCGCCACTGGGTCTTGTTCCAATCTTTAGTGCATGTCCGTGCAAATACTTCGTAAGCGATAACTCCTAAATGCTTTGTCGGATTCCTCCGAAATTTGGCATCTGCATTCTTTGCGACAAGACGTCTGTTGGTATTACGTTTCAGCAAGATCCGCCTGTAGGTGGCGCCACTGGGTCTTGTTCCAATCTTCTGTGCATGTCCGTGGTTTCCATTCAAATTCTTCACAAGCGATAATTTCCAAATGCTTTGTCTAATAATTAGGCATCCCTAAATGCCTAAATGCGTTTGACATTTGTTCTTCTTTCTTCCGCTTCTCGCTGTTTTAAATTTCATGTCGCTTTAAATGAAGGACACCATTTTCTTAAATTTGCTGTCCAGTCCTTCTATGCCACATCATATGATTTACACTAAAGCTTTTGCAGGAATCATATTTTTTTTCAGAAGTATAATATGAAATAACTGGCAGGGGAATCCCGCAGTACCGAACCTGTGTTAGTTTTGAATTTTGTGTAGTCTTAAATGAAGGACATTTCCTTCAACTTTGCTATGAACTCATTCTATTCCACATCATATGATTTACCCTAAAGCTTTTGCATGAACCTTATTATATTTCAGAAATATAATATGAAATAACTGGCGGGGAAATCCCCGCAGTACCGGACCCCTGTTTTTTAAAATTTCGTGTCGTCTTAAATGAAGGACAACATTTTCTTCAATTTTGTTATCAAATAATTGTATCTCACATCATATGATTTACCCTGAAGCTTCTGCAGGAACCATTTGTGTCCACAGTGTAACTTACTATATTAATTACAACTGAGTTCTTAAAGTTTGGGTGCACACTGTGCATATGATCAATTTCCTGAATTGAATTGAATTCCACCTTGTGGTTTTTCGGACTGTGATAGATGATGGCATGCAGTTGTCAGTGTGGTTGTTTCATGTACAGGGAGCTTTCTATGGCTTTCATGTCAGCACACCTACCACTACCCTCAAGAAGAGCATGTCCCCATCCCCAGGGCGCCCCAAACTAGCCCTCGCCCGACCCTCATATATTGTGTTTGAGCATACATGTATCCAATATATCTTGGCAGAAGCTGAAATTTGTGTGTTGTCTGCAATATCCTTCAACTTTGCTATGAAATCATTCTATTCCACATCATATGATTTACCCTAAAGCTTTTGCATGAACCTTATTATATTTCAGAAGTATAATATGAAATAACTGGTGGGGAAATCCCCGCAGTACCGAACCCCTGTTTTTTATGCCCCCCCCCCCTCTAACTAGAGGGGGGGCATATAGCGATCGCTTTGTCCGTCCGTCCGAATATCTTGTCCGGGCAATATCTCGGTTAATATTTCATGGACAGGATTGAAACTTGCATGGACTGTGGCCAGTGGCTCGTAGTTGTGCAGCGTAGAGTTTTTTTCGAGTTCCGTTATAATTTTCAAGAGTTATGGCCCTTTTTCTGAAATCTCTGTGAATGGGTCTTGTCCGGGCTGTATCTTGGTTAATGTTGTATGGACAAGTATGAAATTTGCATGATATGTGGTTAGTGACCCACAGTTGTGCAGCGTAAAGTTTCTCCACGTTTCGCTCATATTTTCAAAAGTTATGGCCCTTTGTTCCTGAATTCTTCATGAATCGAGACTTGTCCGGGCTGGATCTCGGTTAATATTGTATGGACAATTATGAAATTTGCAGGATGTGTGGTCAGTGCCCTATAGTTGTGCAGCGTGAAGTTTCTCCACGTTTCGCATATATTTTAAAGAGTTATGGCCCTTTTTTCTTCAAATCTTTGTGAATTGGAACTTGTCCGGGCTGGATCTCGGTTAATATTGTATGGACAATTATGAAATTTGCAGGATATATGGTCCGTGCCCTGTAGTTGTGCGGCGTGAAGTTTCTCCACATTTCGCCTATATTTTCAAGAGTTATGGCCCTTTTTCTTCAAATCTTTGTGAATTGGGATTTGTAAGTCTGGATCTCGGTTAATATTAATTATTGTATGAACAAGTATGAAATTTGCATGATATGTGGTCAGTGACCCATAGGTATGCAGCGTGAAGTTACTCTGTTTTTGGTTATATTTTCAAAAGTTATGGCCCTTTGTTTAAACCTAAGTGAATGGGATATATTTATTTGTCCAAGCTGGATCTCAGTCCATAACCGATTTGAACCGGGAAAATGGCTATATTATATGTTACATTCCAAAGCAGACAACATAGGTCCTGAAGTATGAAATTGCCCCAAAAACAGTGAATTGGGTGCAAAATTGTTGTCAGTGTGGTTGTTTCATGTACAGGGAGCTTTCTATGGCTTTCATGTCAGCACACCTACCACTACCCTCAAGAAGAGCATGTCCCCATCCCCAGGGCGCCGAGCCACACCCTCTATCTCCCAAACTAGCCCTCGCCCGACCCTCATATATTGTGGTTGAGCATACATATAATATATCTCCAATATATCTTGGCAGAAGCTGAAATTTGTGTGTTGTCTGCAATATTGGGATAATTGCAACCCCAAAAGATTTCAATTTATCAGGCACAGACCCATGTTTTTGTATTTGGTAAATGGATCCCTTGTCTACATGTATATATTTTTGCTTGGAATTGTTTTTCTTGCCAATCCGCTTCTGGGTGGCGCCACCTTGGGCCAAATTAAATTGCATCTCCAGACAATAACTTTTGAAAACCTTAAGCATTCTTTCCGAATTTGGTGTGGTGGTACCTTGTCTCAAGATCTGGCTTGAGAATGTTTTTCATGTTGATAGGGGAACTACCTGAAAGCTAAGTTAAGTGTTTCCAGACAATAACTTTTAAAAACCTGAACCGATTCATTCCAAATTTGGTGTGTAGGTACCTCGCCTCAATTTCTCGTTTGGCATTTTTTTTCATGCCGACCCACTTATAGGTGGTGCCACCTGGGGGTAAATTTAAAATTGTTTCCAGACAATAACTTTTTAATACTTAATAATGAACTTGGTATACATGTACCTTACCTGAAGGTTTCACTTGGTATTGTTTTTCTTGTCGATCTGCTCATAGGTGGCACCACCTGTAGGCCAAGTTAACATTTTCTGTTTCCCATGTCAAGGGATCTTGCTTCAAGATCTCGTTTGAGATTATTTTTTATGCCTATCTGCCTACACATGGTGCTACCTGAGGGCCAAGGTAAAATTGCATTTCCGGACAGTAATTGTTGGACCTTAATGGATTCTTTTAAATTTGGTATGTGGATACCCTCAAGTTATCTTATGGGGCCATGTTAATGATGTTTTTCCTAAGTTTTACGTTTTTACTTTCTTCACAAATTATGAATGTTTCCTTTACTAAAGATGCAAAAGGCATGCCTCCAATCGTATTCGATCGACTGTATCTAGTTGCATATGCATTCCTTGTGACAAGATGTTGATTGGTATTGCGTTTCAGAAAGATCTGCCTGTAGGTGGCACCATTAGGGTTCTTTCCGCTCTTTTCTGCTGCAAGCAATAACTTTGAAACGCTTTGAAATGTTGCTCGAAATTTGGTTTCCGGGTAATAACTTGAGCACTGCTCATCAAATTCTTCCCAAATTAGGCATGCATATACATTGTACCTTGCCATGAGATGTTGCTTGGGAGTGCGTTATCCGCTTCTGCTCAGAAAGTGACGCCACCTGATGACTGAGATTTGTTTTTGGCCAATAACTTGAGAACTGCATGCTCATCGGATTCTTCTCAAATTTAGCATGCATTTACATGTACCATGCCGGGAGATGTTGCATGGCATTGCCTTTCACTCACTTGCACTTACAGGTGGTGCCACCTGGTGGCAAAATCCCAAATTTGTCTCCGGGTAATAACATGACCTAAGATGTCGCTTGAGATTGCATTTCGCCCACTTGCGCCTATAGGTGGCGCCATCAGGTGTTAAAATCAAAATTTGTTTTCAGCTATTAACTTGAGAACTGCTCATCGGAATCTCCTCAAATTTAGCATGCATGATTGCGTTTCGCTCACTTTTACTTACAGGTGGTGCCACTTGGTGGCGAAATACCAGATTTGTTTCCGGGTAATAACTTGGGAACCGCTCGTCAGATTCTTCTTAAATCTGGTATGAATATATCGTGACATATGATGTCGCTTAGGATTGCGTTTCGCCCGCTTGTGCTTACAGGCAGCACCACCTCGTGTCGAATCTAAATTTGATTTCGCTCATCAGGTTTTTCTCCAATTTGGTATGCAGGTACCATGCTATGATATGTCCCTTGAGATTGTATTTCACCTGCTTTTGCATACTGGTGGCGACACCTGGTGGAAAAAACTGAAATTTGTTTCTGGCAATAATTTGACAACTGCTCATCGGATTCTTCTCAAATTTGGTATTCATGTGTCATAAGATGTCACTTGGGATTGTGTTTCGCACACTTGTGCATACAAATCTAAATTTGGTTTCCGGGCAATAACCCCGGCTCTTCAGATTCTTCCCAAAGTTTGTATGCTGATACACCATGTCATCAAATGATCCTTGGGATTGCATTTCGCCCACTTGGACCTACAGGTGGCGACACCTGGTGGCAAATTTAAAATTTGGTTTCCGGACAATAGGTTGAGGATGCATTCAGCTTCTTGTCAAATTTGGTTTTCCTAATATGCCTTGAGATGTCACTTGGGGTCGCTTCTCGGTTACATACATGTAATTTCCATGCTTCATTGCATGGAAGCTAATTTACAGAAGCAAAAAATGTTCAGTCAACCGTTCTAAGTTGATTTTAAAACTTGGGAAGGCAGAATTAAGACCCTCTACATCCAACGCCTATGAAGTATAGCAGTTGCCTCCCTCATGTATATCCCCTCGAGATCAACAATGTTAAAAAATATTGCTGCCATTTCGGCGGGGGACTTGGCATCCTCTGGCTGCTTGTTAAAGATAGATACAC